>JAJTUV010001347.1:600000-866829 GCA_021653895.1 Mastomys natalensis
CAACATTGGAGTATCTATCTTCAGCTTTCTAGCCCAGAATATCTGACAGACCTTTTGTGAAACAGGAATTATGAAGGACTTGTTTACTCTGTCTTGGCAGAGCTTGGTAGTTGACTTCACTGTATCCATTTTTCCTTCCTGAACAGCATTCTGTCTGCAGATAAAGTTAGAGCATTTTCTTGCCCAGTGGCTAGCTTGTCACAGTTGAAGCAACCATATGGAAGCCTTCTGATGCTCATCATCTTCTTCTAAGCCTTTTGGGTGCTGCCAGGAGCTGACATGTCTCAATTCAAAAAAGCTTCCATTAATAGAAAACATCTTTAAATGCCATATTTTCTGAGTCTCTGAGCTTTTTGAGGACCATCTATCTATTCATAGCATATCTGAACAAGCAATTATTGCCTGTCTGCAGGCAATAATACGTATTGTCTGCACAACCCAGGATGTGTATTTTTGTGATAATCCAGACTAGTATCTGACAAGACCATGAGTTTAAGTGACTGTTAACTTGTGTCACTTAATTATCCTAAACAGTTTGTAATAGCAGTTATTAAAGGGAAAACAGTTTTTAATAGCAGCTATTAAAAGGAATGGACTAAACCTTGTATTTTTAAATGGGTGCAAAGGCGCATTGCCTATCTAAGAGTTGAAACATATATTGTAACAAAAAATTTTGTATCGATATACAAAAATTTATACCAATGAAAAAACTGGTATCTGTAAACAAAAATCTGTACTACTGTAACAAAATATAACTTTAATTCTGCAGCAAAATAGAAAGATTTGTGTTAATGTAAGTAAGTTTATGGCTATAAAATGTTTTTTTTTTTGGTTTAAGAGTAGATTCAATAATCTACCCCTATTTGTCTAATTTCTTATAATATTTATATATTCCTATCTTTTTCTTTTCAGTCTCCTTTCCCTTACCTAGGAAAAGAAAGAAATCTCTTAGTCTAAGCTCCCTATTTTGTTTCCTCCCTTTCCAAAACCATAATTATTTGTAATCATCCCTTAAAATGACAATATAACTCATAAAATGACCAAAATCGTTCACCCCAACTTACATGCCTGGGACAGTGGTCTTATTATTGCTTCCTGCTGAACTGGGGAGGAAGAATTCCTTTTTTTAGAGGCCCAAGAAAATTAGAAAACTGATTAGTCTTTTTTTTTTCTCTTCCCTATCCTGATTAGTCTTAAGAAAGCCAATGTAGCTTTTGTTGTCCAGTGTCTGTATGCTGAGAAAGTACAGGCTTAAATGAAGCCCTGGTTGGAACAGTTAGAAAGGCTGGACCAAGGCCGTTTTGGAAATGTCCAGTCTTTAGAGGAAACAGCTTTGATTCAGTTGTTTGGATCAAGCAGGGAGTTGAAATAGCAGGTCTCAGCATCTCAGCATCCCTGAGGATGAATCCTGTCATGGCTGCCCTCTGTTTCATTTTGCAACATACAAACTGTATAAGCAATAGAGAGTTCCATAAGGACAATTGTATGGAATGTGTAGGGTACACAGATGAATTAAAGATGATTATTATTAAAAATGATTTCCTGCTCAGCCTTGGTTTGAGCAGGTGAAAGACAACTTTTCTTTAAAAGTTATTTTGGGCCGGGCGGTGGTGGCGCACGCCTTTAATCCCAGCACTTGGGAGGCAGAGGCAGGCGGATCTCTGAGTTCGAGGCCAGCCTGGTCTACAGAATGAGTTCCAGGACAGCCAGGGCTACACAGAGAAACCCTGTCTCGAAAAAACCAAAAAAAAAAAAAAGTTATTTTGGGTTATATAAGATTGTAATATCAATTTTTATCTATACTATTTAAAAGAATAGTATGAAAAGTCTTGTGGATTTTGTGGTCAATAAGAAATAAGATCTATTGGCTATGCAAAGACTTTGTTTTTTTGGGGGGGGGTCTCAGCTAGTTTCAGCTGTTTTCAAGTAACAGGATCAGCACATACATTACTGTCTTGTTGATCTTGCCAATATACTTCTTTTTGTCTGTATCCAAGATCTGGGGTCTTCCCCAGTCAAATCTTATTTTCAATAATTTGAATGGAAGATAGAGCTTTTCTTTTCCTGTTGGAACAAATAGAAAATCTCCCCAACATAACATATTTTCTTTCTTCCGTTTTAGAATTAGGACTTCTATAGGCTGATCTAATTCAGCAGACCTTTCTAAAATCCTTTGTATCTTAGCAGTTGTGCTATTTGTTTTATTGGCTTTTTAAAATATTTAAAGTCAGCAAAGCACATTTTAAACCATCTTTGGGAGATATCATATCCCCTTTTGTTCTATGAGTATTTCTTTCAAAGTTCTGTTAGATGTTTTTATAATGGCTTGACCTGTAGGACTCTATGCTGTATCTGGAATAGGCTTCATGCCGTAATGTTCATACAATTGTTGTATTTTAATGGACATATGTCTGAGCATCATCAGTTTCATTCTGTCAAGGCATCTTCAAGATAGCCATCATTTCTAATAAATGTGCAGTCTCAGAATCATCTCCTCAGAACTCAAGACAGAATTCCATTGGAACTCTTAACATTTATCAGTTGCAGTATGTATCAACGTGTACACATTTGAAATCTCCAAACACTACAAATGAAATACAATACATAGCAACAGACCAAATGTCAGCAACTTTGTATTTTATTTTAATTTTCTTTTTGTCTTTTCCTCTGAAAGCCTTTAAATCAGTCCATCTTAATAGGTAGGTAGGTATCAGGCTGGGGAGATGGCTCAGCAGTTAAGGGCACTGGATACTAGTCCAGAGGTTATGAATTCAATTCCCAGAAATCACATGGTGGCTCACAACAGTCTGTAATAAGATCTGATGCCCTCTTCTGTCATGTAGGCATACATGCATGTAGAGTACTCATATATAAATAAATAAACCTTAAAAAAAGAGATATCTTTTGCAGTACTTTAGATGCTCAGCCTGTACTTAGAATTTGAGGACTTGTATTTTGGTTTATTCCTAAACATCATGTTTGTTTACATTGTAAACATTAATGTTTGTCTACATGTTTAATCTTTTGGTAATGTATTTGAATCAGAAAGAAATACAAAAAAGGTCTCATTTAAAAATCTTAAGTATGTATTAGCAAACTGGATGGATTGTGTTGAAATCTACAAAAAGTAAAACTAGAATTTTCTTTTCAATTTGCAGATGGATTCTTCCTCTGCATCAGCAGTGACACCTTCTAAAAAGAAAAGCTTAATTGATCAGTTTTTTGGTGTTGAGTTTGAAACTACGTATCCTTTTTGAGCCAAGATTTGTATAGATGGTATTCATAATTTTTAAGAACTAATTGTCACTAAAATCCACAGTTGGCTGATTGATGCTGAAGTCCTGAAAGCTTATAATAGTGAGAATTAGAGATTAATAAAATAGTCTTTCAGGGATTTTGAGCTTTAGATAAATATATCTTAAGGATATTCATTATTTTTTCTTAACATGTTCATCTGTGACTCACTAATTTATCTCATAGAGAAGTTTCAGTTATGTGAAATTATTGGTGTATTAATAATGTACATGAATTCAAGGAACTTGTTTTCTTGAGTTAAGGGTAGAAACTTGGAGAATATCTTTGCTCATCTTTGGATTATTAAGATACATAGGAATCATAATGACAACTTATATTTTGTAAGAGTTCTTGTTTCTATTAAACACATACTCATTTTTGATAAAGTTGGTAGGCAAATGAACATTCTTAAGCATGTTGCACTAAATCATTATTGGGAAACTAATATTTAGAATAGATAAACAAATGACTATTAATAACTCTAGGATAATTTGTTTTTTTCAAGATTAATTAACAAATTGAATACCTTTTGCCATTCCTTAACTTGCAAAGCATGAAATGTACAGAGTCTGAAGAAGAAGAAGTCACCAAAGGAAAAGAAAATCAACTTCAACTTAGTTGTTTCATTAACCAGGAAGTGAAGTATCTTTTCACAGGGCTTAAATTGGTAAGGAAAGCACGGTTGAGCCTCATTTGTGGGTTCCATATTTGTGGATATGCCTCTTGGCTAAAATGTAGTATGTAAAGTCAAAGGTGTGCTCCTTTATGCTTGTTGGTGATTTTGGTGTTTAGAATTTATCCCCGAGCACACAGCACTCCTAAGTGTGAGGATGCTGTACTGTGCCTTAGGAAGAAGAAGATGCATTTGGTCTGAGTGTGAATTAGGGTGCTATGATGTAGGTTCAACACTGTAAGTAAAGTAAGATATCTTTAAATGGAAACACCTCATAGGTTATCTGTTGATTGGTTGATGGAAAAGTGACCTGAAGTTGGCAGGAATCTACCCAGTGTGTCTCCTAGGAGCATGGCTCAGCGTTTACTAATTCATTGCTCATGGTGTCATCAATAAAGCACCGCTGTTCTGTATACCAAGAATTACCTTTGAGAGTCACACTTCAGTTGAGCTTTTATCTGAAACATTAACATAGTTTCAAGCATTACTGAATTCAATTTAGAGAACATAGGAAATAAAATTCAATGTTATTGAGTTAGAATTGAATGCTGTGGTAAGGATTCTTTAAGCAATTTTGTTAATTTTGTAAAATTATAGCAAAGGTATACTTAGGAATCCTAGATGACAATTGATAGCAGCTAGTATGTGTGTGTGTGTATCTGTGTATACAAGCCCAGGACCTCACAGTCCTTTTGGCTCAGCTTCCATAGTGCTGGGATTACTGTGTACCACCACACCTACTTCTAGCTATACTTGATTGAAAAACATATTTTTGAATTATATTCTTTATAATTTTAAAGATTTTATTGTTTGTTTGGATTTCCTTTTTCTATTCTTTTTTTCTTACATTTTTTTTGTTTTTCTTTGTTTTTTGTTTGGTTTTTCGAGACAGGGTTTCTCTGTGTGTAGCTCTGGCTGTCCTGGAACTCACTCTGTAGACCAGGCTGGCCTTGAACTCAGAAATCTGCCTGCCTCTGCCTCCCAAGTGCTGGGATTAAAGGCATGGGCCACCACTGCCCGGCTATTCTTTTTTTTCTTATTTGGGTTTTTTTGTTTAGTCCTGGCTGTCCTGGAAGTTACTCTGTATGTCCCGCTGCCTCTGACTCCTCAGTGCTGGGAATAAAGGCGTGTACTGCCACTACATAGCTATTTGTTTAGATTTTCTTAAGTCATTTTACTCCATGTTTGACCTTTGCATAGTTATGTGTTAAAGCTCCACAGTGATTCCTTGATAACTGCTTTTATAATGTGATTGGTAATCTTTTAAAAAAACAGACTTAAATTACACAATTGTAAGATACTAAATTATAAACAGTAAGGTTTTCTAGTTCATATTTGTTTAGTTTTGCTAATTTATATGTGTGCATATTATCATAGTGGCAATATTATAGAATCCTTATTACTGATGAGCTATATGCCAGATTGTTTCCCAGGTTTTCAGTGTGCCTAATTTGTGTCATTTTGCATCACTCTGAAAATGGAGATGGATATGACCAGAGGAAGTAAATCATACCTAAAGAATTTCTTACATCCCTTAGATCACTGGTTCTCAACTTTCCTAATCTGTGACCTTTAAATAAAATTCCTTATGTTGTGCTGACCCTTAACCATAAAATTATTTTTGTTACTTCATAACTGTAATTTTGTTAGAATCATATGTAAACATTTGATATGCAGGATATATGATGTCCAGTCCCTGTGAAGGGTTGTTCATCCCCCAAAGGGTTGTGATGCATAGGTTGAGAACTGCTGCCTTAGATTAACAAGGTTTCTTTGTGAAATTAACCTAATCCATACTGGCAGGCTTCTATATGTAATGCATGAATGTATGTAATTTTATATGTAATGAATGTTTCCTACATTCTCTTAATTTCTAGTGTGATTATTCTGATAATTCATAGATACAGGGTACAGAAGGCTTTATTATTTAATAAAATAACAACATACCTTCTTGACTTAGAGCAACATTGTATTCAGAGCCTTCTTTCTTTATTTTTCTCTTCTATAGTACATCCCAACTGCAGTCCCCCAACCCCAGTTCCATTCCCCACTTTCATTCTCACTCCCCTAACCCCTGTTCCCCTCATATCTACTCCATTTCTCTTCAGAAAAGGGCAGACCTCCTAGGGATATCAACCAAACATGGCATATCAAGTTGCAATAAGACTAGGTACCTCCCCTAGTATTAAGGCTAGATAAGGCAACCCAGTAAGAAGAAAAAGGTCCCAAAGTAGGCAGAAGAATCAGAGATACCTTCACTCCCACTGTTTTGAGTCTTACAAGAACACCAAGCTACACAACCAAAACATGTACAGAAGGCATAGCTCAGACCCATGTCAGGCTTTCTGATTGTTGCTTCAGGCTCTTTGAGCCCCTATGAGCCTTGCTTAGTTGATTCTATAGTCTGTGTTCTTGACCTCCTATTAAGTATATATGATTCCTTATAAGGGTTAAGCAAATTATTTTTAAAAAGACTCCTATATTATGTTTATTCTAATTGTTTATTGGGATAAATCCACTGATGTATTATTATAGTGCTGTTTTTAAAAATTAGATATGTAATTTTGTGTTTTAGGAAATAGTTTTTAAATCTGATGTTTGGTTGTTTGTAATGTCCTTTTTCAGCGACTTCAGGAAGAAATTACTAAACAGTCTCCAACATTGCAGAGAAATGCTTTGTACATCAAATCTGTAAGTTACACATTTCCTTTTGAGAGTGAGTTCCGTTTCACTGAAAGAGTTCAAGGGGAAGGAGGTGGTTCAGTAGGAAAACTGCTTGCTGTGCAAGCCTGAGACCTGGAGTTTGGAGCCTCAGAACTCATGAAAAAGCTGGGTAGGCATAGCTTCCTGTTTCTAATCCCAGGGTGCTGTGGATGGAGCTGACTGGTTGGAACAGTGACTCCACGTGCACATTCACACATGTGCTCTTGCACATATACAAGTGCCTACACACTTGTAAACACACATGCAAATACACATGCAGATGCTCACCCACACTACATATGCAGAAGAGGGAAAGGGTGCCAGTTAATTTTATCTAATCTTTGTTTTTATGTGTCTCCCCCCTACCCCCCAAAAAAAACCAACCAAAACCCTTACATGGCCTTAGATATGAAATATTTTTCTCCTTTCTCTCCTTAGTCTAAGATCAGCCGGCTACCTGCTTACTTAACTATTCAAATGGTTCGATTTTTTTATAAAGAGAAAGAATCTGTGAACGCCAAAGTTCTTAAGGTTAGTAATGAATTTTAGTCTATATATTAAATATAATCCTCTGAAGGCAATTCCTAGCCTGTAATAGATTTATTTATCCTATTAACGATAGCTTTGAGTTAGTTAGAGGTGATTAACATTAGACAGGTGATCCTTCGCACACAATTTATTGGAATTATGTATTATCCATTTTGTTACTTGTAGTCTCAAACATCTAAGCCTTGTTTTTCTTTTTTTTTATTTTGGTTTTCGAGACAAGGTTTCTCTGTGTACCCCTGGCTGTCCTGGAACTCACTCTGTGGACCAGGCTGGCCTCGAACTCAGAAATCCGCCTGCCTCTGCCTCCCAAGTGCTGGGATTAAAGGCGTGCGCCACCACCGCCAGGCTACATCTAAGCCTTAGAACCAGCATTTTATATTTTTCAAACGATTCACAGATAATTATTAGTTCTTGCACTCCCCAGAAATTCTGCCCTCAATTAGATTGGAAGTGAGGATAGATGCAGTAAGCACACTGCAATTGCATTTAAGCACCACAGAGCTTAAGTGATGATTCCTTGAATTGTGTTGCATTGTGTAGCCTAACTGTATTGTGTATACAGTCTTCCTTTGGAAGAGGTGTATCAATCTAGCCTCTGGAGCTGAAATTCATAACATTTGATAGTTATAGGTGAAGGTTAAATATAGCTTGGGTCTTTATTTTTATTTACATTAACTATTTTTAATATGCTCTTTAACTGTTTCAGTGTTTGTGTATAAAATTGTTTGACAGCAAAGCAGTGACTAGTTTAAATACCACGTATTGGGACCCATTACTTGCATAGCATCTTACCTATTACTTCTCAGTCACTGTTCTGTCATACAAGTGCAGCTTCTGTGGTCATGTATATGGACTTGATAATTTAATGGGAAAAGATCATGAAAACTAGTTACTGTATAAAAGTTAGAATCAGATCATTCTTTAATTTTTTTTTTAGTGTTGGGAACTTTGAGTATGCATATTATTTGTTTTGGTTAGATCTCTGCCTCACTCTTGCTCCTACTTTCCCTCAGCCTTACAGCACTGTTGCTTCCCAGCGTCATGGGTTCCACTGTGACATCACAGATTCATTTTCAACTTTATTTTGAATTATGAAAGTATTATTTTGAAAGTGATGTACGGCCAGGCATTGGTGGCGCACGCCTTTAATCCTAGAACTTGGGATGGAGAGGCAGGTGGATCTCTTGAGTTCCAGGACAACCAGGGCTACACAGAAAAACCCTGCATTAAAAAAGATAAAAGAGAGTTATATGTATTTTAAGTAATTGTTTTTTGCATTTTGTTGTTTTTTGTTTTTTTGATTTGTTATAGGATGTTAAATTTCCTCTTATGTTGGATGTGTATGAACTCTGTACACCAGAACTTCAAGAGAAAATGGTCTCTTTTCGGTCAAAATTCAAGGATCTAGAAGATAAAAAAGTGAATCAGCAACCAAATGCAGTAGGTTCCTTTTGCTGTATTTTTACCACTGCCATTTGAATCTTCATTTAGTGCCCAGGAGTTACTATTTTGAAATGGCCAGCTTGCATTTCAGTTAGGAGGTGCGCATATCTTGATGCAGGGCTCTTAGAGCTGTAGATGCATTAAGGAATGCAAGAAGCAGGGCTCTACTGTGGTAAAGCAGGCTTGATATCATCTTTGTTCTGCAGTTTACAGCATATGTACATTTCACGTGAAGTCTGCATTTCTCATATGTGATGGTATTCCTTGTGAGGCATTTTAATTGGAAGTACAGAATATGCCTTCTTAGTCCATTTCCTTCATCATGTTTTTATAATTTCAAGGAAGTTACTATATGAAATTAAACTCCCAATTTTTTTTAGTCATAAACTTTTGAATTGACTCCTTATTCATTCATAATTTCCGAGAAGTCATCCAGGTTTTGTATGTCAGTAGTTATGTTTTGGCCCTGAATAGTATTTCCCTGTCTGGGTATTCTGTAGTTAAACCATTCCAACCATTCCTCTATTAAATGACACTTACATTATTTTTAGTTGTCTATTATGAATAAAACTGGTTAAATGTTTATCTTTAGAAATTAGTGTAAGCAGGAGTTTATTTTTTCTGAAAGGAATGTCCAAAAGTATAATTGCTGTGTTGCATGGTGGTAGATGCCCAGTTTGTCAAAGAAGTGCCAAATGATAACTGCTTTATATTCTGTCAGCAGTGCCTGACTGACTCACATTCTGATCAGCCTTTGCTATTACTCGTTTTCATTTGAGCTGATGGATGGATAAGTTTGTGCTACTACCTTAATGATATTGACCGTTTTTCATGTTTTGGTTGCCATGTGTATCCTCTGCTAAACTTTTATTCTGTTGTAGATTGTAATTCTTAGCTATGCAGAGTGCAAGTATTTTTCTCAAAGTGTATAATTTTATCTCTTCATCCTCCTTATGGCAGAGAATAGTTTAAGAGTTTGATAGTTTGTTTATTTAGGTATTTGATTTAATTTCTATGTGATAAGATGTTCAGATCCATTATTTTGCATATGACTCTCTAGGATATTAAACAAACATACAAATAAAAAATAAAACCTAGCATTTGTCAATTGAACTATCCTGGCATCTTTGTAGATAATTGGTAGACAATAGATGTGAATGTGTTTATGAAGTTTTCAATTTTATTCCAATCCTTTGTATATCTGTTCTTTGGCCATACTATAGTGTTTTTGTTTTATAAGATGGTATAGTTGAGGCTAGCTTGAACTCCTGACTCCAGACCTCCAAAGTGCTTGGATTTTAGGCATGTGCCACAGTATCATACATAACTACTGCAGTTTCTTATAAGGACTAGACTTGTGACCTCTAGTTTACTTTTAATGCTTCTGCAAGTGGCATCACTTGCTTTGTCCATGTTGATCTTACATCCTGAGCTACTGTCTTTACTGTTTTCATGTCTGTAGGCCAAATCTAGTCCATTTCTTTACTGTTAAATATAATGTCTTTTTCTTGAGGGTTCCCAATTTTATTGATCATTTTAAGGTCTGGCCCTGTTGAGTTTCCTGTTATTTTTATTTGATGTGAGGCCTGTTTTATTTTTCCCCATTAGTAAGATGAGTTGAAGTAGTGAATTCTTACTACTACTGTCATTTTAGTTAATCATACTGCTTTTTAGTGTAAGCCTTTGTTCATTTAGAAATGGAAGCTGGCATGGCTTCGAGTGCAGAAACTTTACTTAGCTTCTTGTTCTGGTTATTTTTTTTTTGTTTTGAGATAGACTTTGCTCCTGCAGGTTCACAGACATGGATTATTTCCAATAAGTTTGGTTAATAGCATGTGGATAAAGTCCTGGAGTTGTTTTCTTTTACTATTCTAGAGTACATTAACCTCACTGCTCTACCTCTGGTATGTTAAAATTTTAGTGGCTTAATATTAGCCATATATCCAGGCAACATGTTATTGTACTGTGATAATATTGCATATTATTGAAGAGTAAAGCTTTACAGTTTTTATGTTAAGTATAGTTTATTGCTTAGTTATTTCACAAGGCAGACCATTATGTTGTCTGTGATTCAGTGATTTGTAGACCATGTAAATATTTATATAATTAAGTACTAAACAAGAATGTGTTCATTTCCAATATCACAATTTAAAATTAAGATTTTTCTCCTTAGAATGACAAGAATAGTCCTCCAAAAGAGATTAAGTATGAACCCTTTTCATTTGCTGATGGTAAGTGGATGTCTCAGTTTGATCGTATTCATTTTAGTTAGATTACATGTTCTACCATTTATCTTTAATCAGATACCATGCTTGTGCGTGTGTGCTCATTCTGTCTCTCTCTTACTCAGTAGTCCAGATTGGTATGGAATTCACCATGTAGCTAAGGGTGGTCTCAAGGTTATTTCTTTCTACTCTTGCTTAGCTTCCCAAGTATTGGTGTGACAGACATGAGCCACCATTTTTGGCCTAAATTCAGGCTTCTTGAAAAATAATTTCCTTAATATAACTTAATGTGATACTTTAAGCTTAATTGTAGCTCTGCACAGTAATATTTAATGGAGTCCAGTAGAGCAGTGCTTCTCCAATCTTAACTTGATAATTGTTACTTTGAGAAGAGCACATGTCTATTTGTTGCCTGTCTTAATTGAATCCCTTCTCTTTAAGATATTGGCTCCAATAATTGTGGCTACTATGACTTACAAGCAGTGTTAACTCACCAGGGAAGATCTAGTTCTTCAGGTCATTATGTATCATGGGTGAAAAGAAAACAAGGTAAAGAGCATTATTACAGTTGTTAACTGTTACTTTATTTTTGCAAACTTCATGCCTTTTAAAAATGAAAAATAATTGCCTAGTCTGTATGCAGTTATGTGTATGTATGGGTGCATGTGTATATAGGCCAGAAGTCCATGTTGGATTATCTCCCGTTAGCATTTTCTTGAGTTTCTCCATGAGCCTAGGTCAGTGAGCCCAGGTAACTGGTGCTTTCCCTTAGCCCCTCAGCACTAGGGATATAAAGAGAAGCCATCACACACAGCTTTTGTCTGGAGATCCAAACTCAGGTTTTCATTTGTGTGACAGGCATGTCACTGACTGAGTACACTCCCTAGTCCATTCTCAGTGTTAAGGTCCTCAAAGTTTGCTTTCCAAATTTACAATACCAGCAGTTATGGCTGAGAAAATTAGCTTAAAACCACAATTTCCAAAGGGGGAAAATCATGAAGGGGTATGGATTTACATTTTGTCCTTTTGTATTTGTCCATGTTCATACTTAAATTGAAGCTTTTGGAGAATTGCAGCATGTGCTGGAAACAGTGAGGGTGGAGAATGGCAGATCATGCATTAGTAGTAGTTTTGAGATAGCTGTGATGTCATGGAACTCTTGAAATCATCTTGAACCTGCGTGGCCCCTAGGCCACATTTCGGGAACTATTCATAGTCTGGAGTATTGTACATAAAATCAGGTCCTTTTGCACCTGAAAATAATGGTGTGTATCTTCTTAATTTAGATGAATGGATCAAATTTGATGATGATAAAGTCAGCATTGTAACACCAGAAGATATTCTGCGGCTGTCTGGTGGTGGAGACTGGCACATTGCTTATGTTCTACTTTATGGGCCTCGAAGAGTTGAAATAATGGAAGAAGAAACTGAACAGTAATCTTCAATTTAGCTATTTATGCCTAGATGTGAAATAAATGTGGTTTTTTTTTTTTTGGTTGAACATTTCTATAATCTTGAGCTCTAAAGAGAATGAGAACAGAACCAAGCCACTTGTGCATCACCAATCTTAAGACTACAGAAAATTACGTTTGGGTGCTACCTTGTATAAAGGTAGCTTCAAGACATTCTTTAAAATCTCATTTTTTGCATTAATTCTTATAAATTCTTGGCTGAAATCCATTTTATCCCTTGCCTTTTCAGCCCAAGATTTAGCAATGACGTTTATTGCACACCTATTAGTTGTTCTTGCATGGTTACTATCACTGCTCAGTAGCTGCCCATCCTTTGCCTTATCTAACCAATATTTTTCTAGGAAGGTGGAAAAGGAAGTGTTGCTCTCATCGTGTAACTCAGTGCTGCTGTCTACATCCCATCAACTGGGTGCAATCAAGTATTGTCCAGACTGACTGTTGCTGGCCTTTCATGACTTTACAATAAATTGTGATCAATAAGAACACACTTGATTATACACTTATTATTGTGTCTCTAATGTACTATGGTTTATATGTTTAATTTTGCATTGGTTTTTGTAGTAATCATATGTGTAAACAAGCTCTGGTTGCGTATTTTTAGAAACTGAGGACATTTAATAATAAAAATAAGGGAAAAGGGATTAACAACTTTTGACATCGTCTCTTTTTAGTATTAGAGCTTGGCTGAAGAGTCAGATGAATTCAATACTATACAAATTCTGCAAATGGCTAATAATCCTAAGTGGTCAAGCATCCATTTAAAATACAAGAAACTTTTTAGCTTCACCAGGGTTATTTCAAATGAAATACAAAGTTGTAAAAGTGGTAAATTCCTTTGGACACTGAATTCTGTGATCAGTTTCATTCCCTCACTCATTTGTTGTTTCTATTTTCTTTCCCAAAGTGTCTGTGCCCATCTTGAAAGTTAGTATTAGTGACTTTTAAAATTAAGGTTTACATTACCAAGAGTATTGTTTATTAATCTGTTGATTAGCCAATGAGTTAAGTCCTTAAATGTTTCAGGAACCTTAAATTTCCTTAGCAATCTAAAGTTTTGGGAATGTCATATCTTAGACCTTGTTTTAATGCTCTGTAAAGTACCCAAGATTCATATAGGATAATAAATCTATAACACTGTGTATAAGTCAGCATTTCAGGTTTGTAAATAGTTTGCTAACTTTTTATTATAAGCAGTTGAGACTCCTCACAATGGGGTGTGAATCATGGAATGAGTAACACTCTGTGTACTGTAATAGTTATGTCATGACCCCTGGGATTCAGTCTCATTTGCTAGAACAGTTACAGAAGGAAGTAATTTGTCATCTGTGTTTTCCTACTAAAACCAGGTGAGGTAGGTTTAGAACAAATACACTAAAACCATGTTTAGAATGCATTAAGAATGTAAAAAAGCTTGGCCATAGATTATTTGACCTAAAAAAGCATTCCAGAGATAACTCTTGGAGTAGAAATTGGTTGTTTTAAATCAGGTGTTCAGTGTTTTAGAATGCGTCCTTGAACGAGGCACAGAAACTAATTCTCCCTTTCAATTCCTGAACATGTCTTCATTTGCTTAATGCAGAGGACATCTGGAGGCTAGGGTTGTGCTTAAGTCACTGCTTCCTCAGCTAGTAGAGCGCCATCCAAGCAAGAACACTTAACTGTGGTCTGCCCAATAGCCCTTCACTAGTGACCTAAACACCCACAGGAAATCTGTATGGGAACAGAACATGAACATCTTACCTTCAGCCAGTACTGCACATGGTCTGCTACATGCAGCGTATTTTCACATACACCTCAAGTGAACTGACAGGAATCCCTGGTTGTTTAAATACTTGAGGAGGTCAAGTATTGTAAAGCTAAAGGAGTAGTTGGGTCTTAGACTCCACTTCATATACAGTTAGAAGCTAGCAAATATTTTCTGTTTTGGCCAAACAGCAAACGATTTAGGTTTTGCAGGCCCCTAGCCATCAGTTTGAACTCTTGCTGTTGTAGTGTAAACATGTCAGAGTGCCAGTAAAACACTTAAACTGTCCACCATTTGCTGATCCTCTGCTTTCTAGCTTGAGAATAAGAGAATAGTCCTAAGGTTTCAGAAGTGTCATCTTGTGATTTCAGAATAAACTTTATAACTGATAGCATGCAGGAAACTAATTTGGGACAGGGCTGTACTCATTTAACTTCATTATAAAAAATACAAGAATTAGTCTGTGATCTTGAGGTCCTTTTACTTTGGCCATTTTCCCACCCATCTTCCTATATACTCCAATGCCTGTTCTGTATGTGGCTTTTAGAGCACCAACCAACGTACAATAGCTGTTATAAAAGTGTTTATTGTTTACCAAAACCAGTGGACCTTTTATCAAATGTTGCTTGGTAACAAAATCTTATCCCTCTTTAATAAAAAAGGAAAGAAAGGAAGAAAGCTAACTGTTTGTTTCAGTGTCATTAGTTAGACTTTCTGCAAGGTCACTTAATCCAGACTTGTTCAGTGCACTAATCAGGTTATCAGTTGTTGCATGAACTCCTTCTTGGTCTTGCCAGGCAACAAGGAGCTGCTTGGCTCTCATCTTCATGTCTTCACTGTCACACTCAATCTGCCTAATATCAGAGTCTTTAATTTCCAGGTAAGGAGCCAAAATCTTCCAGTGTTCACCAAGTTTGTTGGCGAATGACTCTATCTGTTCTCCTGTTATAGGTTTATCTCGTTGAACATCTGGACCTAGAAAACAGGATAGAAATTATGTGCAAAATATAGAGATGTGCAATTAAAATATCTGAGAGAACTGCAAGCTAAAACAACCACTGGGTTACTAATCTCCTAAAACTTTACTTTAAAACTTGAAAATTTCCATAGGCTGTATACCTCCTAAAAAAAAAATCACAATTCAGGTTATTTTAATTAGAAACGCTTTCCTGTAGAGGAGACACTCCCTCCAATTCCCACTAGTTAGAAACACCTTTCTTTCAAGTTTCATTCTATAAAATGTATTTTAAGTGACTAATGTTTTTAATTTCTTATTTTAAGTCAAAAGACAGATAAAATGGTAGAACTGAGAAGTAGATCAAATTAACTCAACAAAGAACCCCAGTCTTTTGTAAAACAGCCAAGAAAATTCAATTCTTACTTTCATTTTCCTTTAGTAAAGCATCATTATCTTCCTCATCTTCATCCTCCCCTGTCTTTATTTCTTCAGAAGGGGGCTATAGTCGATGAAGAACAATGTTAGAATACCAGTTTCTGAGGTAACTGCAAACGCTTTTGTTTAGCTATGTAATTATAAGGTTGTAAGATTTGGGTAAGAATGAGAAGCATGAGCAGGCAGGTTTGCAAATATGTAAGCTTTTGGCAGTCTTGTCTAAGGGGCGATGGAAACTGACCATGTCCATCATTACCATACTGTAAGAAAACCATGGAAAAGAGCAGAGTAGAAAAGGCTCTGCCAGGTGACCTACTTCCACTCATAGACCCTGCTTTTGACAAAGACAGTAAAACACATTGGCAAAGAGGAAAATCTGGTCTAGTTTAATGAAGGTAATACCTCTAACATTTTGGGTAAATTGCATGCTCCACAGAAAATTACCACAAGTATCTCTTGGTTTTACATTTTCTCTGTAAATGTATATTCAACCAAATCCTTGCCCCCATTCTAAAACATGGTGGTCTTCAGATTACTATTTTTATGGGAAAAGCTAAAGAGTTCTGCTCAAATAATGGTAATAGTTTTAATCCAGAAAATGACTATTAGGGAAATGGGAGAAAATGAAGTACATTACTTACTGGTAGTTCCTTGGCTAGCTTTATTACCATGTTTTCAAGATACTCTGGCAGACTCTTAAACTGCTGGTTGGTTGGCTGGAAGAAGTGAGGGCTTCTCCGGGCTAAGAGTCTAAGAGCTCTCCATCCATAATTTGAATTATTTACGGCTCTATAAAAGGAGATGTCAGCCTTATAATTTATAGTTATTCAGTTCCATAATTATTTTCATATGAGTGTCATAAAATTTTATGCTCTATTGCAAATAACAGTTCAAAGTGTACCATCTTATAATTTGAAAGCATATATATTTTGCTTTATTTTAGCAAGACAACAGTCTTTGTCTCTAGTCCTGGCTACTAGACACTGTGCATAGAAAACATTCATCAGTTGTACAGAAGAAAAGAAACACGGCTTCAAGTATTTTTGAATAAGGGACCTGTATTTAGAGTTGGATTATATAGCAACTAATCTTTAATTCACATATTATTAACCTCAATGAATTAAAAATGGCTCAGAATGCCAAGTGGCCACAGTAATGACATACTGATGTCAAGAAAAGAATGGGAAATTGAGAAACAAGGAAATCTTAAGCACAAAACTTCCACCATCACTGATGACAAAACTGCAGCAAGTACAAATGAATTCCACTTAGGACTTTTTAGGATTCTTGCCCACCTCGCAAACCCCAAATGCACAGACTTGCAATCTGATTTATTTAGTGGTCTCATTAACTGTGGGAAATATGAGAAAGATTTTAAGCATGAGATGAGACTTGTGTATATTTTACTTTGTTATATTGATAGACTTTGTAAGCCACACTTTGTAACCTCAAACTTAATCCTGCTTCAATGTTGGGATTATGTCTGTGCTACCATACTTGCGGCTCTGTGTGTGTGTGCGCACGCGCACATTTATTTTAGGCAGGTTCTTACTGTATAGACCAGACAAAGAAATCCACCTGCCTTCTGCTTTCTAGGTTCTGGGATTAAAGGTGTGTATAACCATGCCTAAGCTATATCTATTATATATTTTAGATTTCTATTGTGTACATGGTGTTTTGCCTGCATGACTGTCATATGCATGTCAGGTCCTCTGGAACTGGAGCTAAAGATGGTTGTTAGCAACCATGTGGATGCTGGGAATGAAACCTGGGTCTTCTTGGAAGAGTAGTTAGTGTTCTTAACCTCTGAGTCATTTCTCCATCCTATATGTTTATTTTAAAGACCATTCTGGTGTGTGGAATAGCACACAAAATTGAGAGGTTGGAGTATGTAAAAACTTATCGCAGGGTCAAAGCTGACTAGGGTCATGTACTAACTACATGCTATTCATGGATCAAAATCAGTTATTTAATCCTCAGAGTTAATGTGAAATGAATGGTTACTATGTAGCAAATGAGAAAAGGGACACAGGGATTATTTGTTAGAACCAGACACCTGGCTAGTAAGTGGTACATGAGAACTTATGCATTCTGACAAGAGGGCCCCTGCCTTTAAATTACAACTCCAAAACACCTTCCTAAAAACGAAAACTATGCTGTTATATGGGACATTTTAGATAAAAGACTGAATCTTAAATCACCGCAGGAATTGAGAGTAAAGCAGCAGATGTGAAGGCAGGTGGAGGGGGCAGCAAGGTTACTGTGAGTGGTTTCACTAATATTGAGACAGGTCTACTGAGATGCTGCTGGGAGCTTATTTAAAAAAAAAAACAAACAAACTGTGGGAGCTATTGCAGTGGAGTGGCAGAGAACACAGCCTCAAGTGGATGGGCTGACAAGAATGGGAGGTGGGTGAGGAAGTGAGGAAAAAACTAAATTGGCTATCAGGAGAGACTGCTGTGGAGAATAAACAGTAGAGGTGAAGGTCAGAAGGAGGTGTAGGATGAAGGCTGAGAATTCTTCAATTTCAAACGGATTATTCCTTCATGTTTGAGAGCCAAAAGGAATAGACACTGAAATACGGATGTTATAGCAATATGAATGAACTGCATACATAAACTCATCTAAAAATGCTACTCTGCTGACTTAACTACAGTTAAGTCATACAGAGGATTCCAAAGAAAACATGCTGAAAATTAGCATCATTTCATTAGAACATTACTTACTTATATTCACTTTCAACCATGTTTTCAGGATCTGCTTGTTCAATGGCTTCTTCAAAGAATTCCTCCAAAGTTGGCATGTATTCTCTGGTCATTGTAAAGTAAACAGTGAGGTTTATGTGTAATACTCTAAAATGGTGGCAATATGAATTTTAACAGTATCCATATGTGTTAATTAAGGGACTCTCTAGATCTCTTTAAGAAGATAAAGACTGAAAGCTCAATTCTAAAATGGGACAATAAAGAAGGTATAGGTCTAAAAACTATTACTATTTCATCAAACCACATACTATGATAGACTGTACTATTCATTTTAACAAATATGGCAATAAATGAAGGTGAGCGAAGGTTGAATAGCATCTGAAATTCACCAGCAAGTAAGAAAATTTCAGTTTATTCCCCTATCTACTAGTATTGTTTTTATTTATACCAGAATTAACTGAACCTAAGTTAATAAGCCACACTGAGATTTGACCTTGTTTTAAGTAATGTTTTCTGTTTTGAACACTTCTGTCTGATATCTGTTTAAGATCTGCCTATCATACCCTTATTCTTTTAAGTTTCAACATTTTTGTATCTTTGTTTTTATGGTTATGTGCTTTATAATCAATATGTAGATAAAATTTAAAATACCTATCAACTGTCTTTACACCAGGATGCCTGATTTTTGTTAATTTTTGTTCATTTCTTCCTTCACCTTTCCCTCCCTCCCTCCCTCTCTTTTTTTCCCTCCTTCCTCCCTCCCTCCCTTCCTTACTTCTTTCTGTGTACCTTTTGTACTCTTCATTTACTTTAGAAATTACATACTCTTTGAGGCCCTTATTCCACTGTCTTCTGTTTCTGAAGCCTGCTGTTAAAGTTTAATTTTACCTTTGCAGGCTGCTTTCTCTTTTCACTCATCCTCATTTTTCACATACACAGATTTGGTTTATCTATTTAAGCCCAGACATCTTGAGCCAAGAATTTACAAATTATGCCCATTTAGTCCTGATATTCAGCAGTGCTTCTTTCACACTTGTGTGTTCTCTCTGCTGGGTTTTTGCTCAACTTTGTGTTGTATTGTTTCTTAACAAGTCTCCCTGTTGATGGGATTACAGTAATGAGCCACCACACCCAACTATCTGGTCCTTTTTGACTTGCCAAGTTTTTCTTGTTTTTAGCTGCTACTTATTTATTTTACAGCCTTATCTGATTTCTAGCTTTATTTACTTATTAATGAGTATGTATGAGTATTTTGTCTTCATGTACATCTGTGCACCACTTGTGTCCTTCATGTCCATGGAAGCCAGAAGAGGGTGTTGAATCCCCTAGGACTGGAGAGAATGAGTGCTATGAATAGAACTCGGGTCCTCTGGAAGAACAGCCAGCATTATTAACCACTGAGCCATCTCTCTCTTGATTCTTTATGAAACTCATGGTAGATATTGTTTCTTTAACTGTAAATTTGGATGGTAAGTGTTTTAAGCTTTTCCCTGTGTTAAAAGCTCCATCTGAAGGTCTGACCGTCAGATTTTACCACCAGCCTAGGATTTCCTAGCTGACAATTTTAGGCTGGGTTCCCAATTGCTGCTGGTATTAGAAATGTCAGTTGCATGGCATGTTCTTGTTTCTCAGGAAACCCCTAGCAGAAACAGACAAGCTTTCTGGTTCCCACTGCCAGGGAGGCTATGTCCATTTTTACTCCCACTGCTTCCCTTGCCTTGCAGGTAGTCTTTCCCTTAAATCGGGGAACTATACTCAATCATTTTCTGCATCTCTGTGAGTACCTCAGACTGGACCATCTCACTGCTTACTCAATTGGAATACCAGACCAATTCTAAGTTACTCTTTTGGTGTTGAGTTCCCCCTTCTTTGTGGAACTTTTATTTTCTGTGATCTCTAAAAATTTACCAGCATTTCTGGGTGTTTTAAGGTAAGCCATATTCTGCCAGGCCCAAAGTTAACCACAAAACTTTTAAGCTTTGATCATTCCTAAGAAAAGATTTTATTATACTTTACTGAACATTGAGAAAGCTAACAAAAGTTTTACACTTGCCTTGTCTCTGATTTACAGGCTTCCATATTATCAGGGCAGAGATTCCAAAGCCTTGTTAACTCCTCACTACAAAATAAGGGAGACATAATTTTGTATTGATAGCATCCTCATAGTATGTCATAAAACTACATATTTAACATAAGTAGTGGGTCTGTGGGTAGTGACAGTAATTTCTATGTAAGTATATAATGATAACCATTTCTGAGAAGCTATTCAATAACAATAAAAAATGGATAACTGAAAGGTGACAGAATTGAATAATCAATGCCCTTTCAGTAAATACAAGTGAGCTGCACTAGCCCAAACAGTTGTACTGTCCATGGTGTAGAAAAGATGACAGAGCCTAGAGCCAAGGGCTTTCAAAGTGGGAGTCAACAGGAAGGCTTGAGTAGTTATGTGAATTCACTGACAGTTTTGAGCATTGGGGTATGGTTAGCTTTAGTCACCCATCTATGTACCAAATACAAGTTCATGTAGATGTGAAAAATTGTAGAGTTCCTGACTTTTTGGTTATGCGCCTCGCTTTAACAGCTGAGTCATCTCAACTGAGAGTTCAGTAATATTTTCAAAATTTAAAAATAGCAATCAAGAACATAAGAAGATAAGTGGACATACTTTCCAATCAGGATTTTCTTGTTGGGCCCTTTGCCTAAGAAGTCTTCGGGGCTGCTCTCTTCCGCACCACTCTTGTGGGCTTGGTATCTGATGCTCTGTGAACAAAACATACATGATCTGGGGACTGTATATGGATATGTGGCAAGCATTTGCCTAATGTGCACAAGCTCCTGGGTTTATTCAATCCTACTTACAGCAAAACTATCAGAAAAGAGAGAGAGAGAGAAAGAGAGAAAGAGAGAAAGAGCGAGCTACATATTGCTTTTGACCTAAAATACAAAAGCTTCATGGTATGATAGAACATTGATCAGACAGAAGACAAAATCCCCACATAGGGCAAATAGACACAGCATTTTCAATAACACCAATTTATTCTGTTCAATGTTATATGAAATGTTCTGTTCATATTTCTTGTGATGATTATCTATTTACCTTTCTTTGACAAAACTTGGGCAACCTTCATTTTTCCATGAGTTCCAATTTTCTTCAGTGTTTAATATATGCTAGGATTAACAAAAGACATACATATCTGCATCAACAATATTTTAGAATCATATTTGGTAGTAAGAAAACTAGTGATTGAATACATACCTCTACCATCTTTGAAAATCTTTCTCCATCAGGGGATTTTCAGATAGCAGCTGTGATTAGAAAGAATATACTAAGGTTTCAACAACTTTCTGCATCATAGGAGTGGTTTGTAGGCAGAGAACCAAGAAGTGTTTGTGTTCTTGTACCTGAGCTTAACTTTATCCTTATTTTCCTATTTGGGGCTGAAACAAAGAAAATTCTAAATTTCCATTTTTTCAATCATGAGTTTGTTGCATGTTGGACTTACTTGGTAGACTGATTTTGTAGTATCTTCAATCCAGAGTGATTGTTCATCAGTTAAAACATAATTTGAACTAGGGAAAGAAAGAACAAATACATGTCTGAATTTTCATGTTGAGGCTGTTCATAACACCTTAATCTAACCATAATGTGTGAAAACTTCCCAAGAACCATGACAAATATGAGGATTATTGAGAAAATTCTTGCACTTCATTGTCAAGTGTTAAAACTGAAGTCATGAAAGTATAAAGGCAAATGAGACATTCAATTAACTGATCTGACTACAGAGTAATAATAAATATTTCATAAATTTAACATAGAGAAACAAATCTAAGAAAGTATTAACACAATATTCATATAGGCATGTTATATTTTTCTTTAAAACTGACTCAAAATACAATGGAAAAGGATATTGGCAAAACTCAAATGAACAGCTCCTATTAACTATCCACTAATTGCTCCAAAGCCATCAACAAAGATGCTGGAACTGTCATCTGAATCTGCAGAACCATTTGATGCACATATTAAAGAGAATACAGTGATTTGGTGATTTCCCCAAAGCCCAGAGCTTGAATTCAACCTATGTCTGATTTCAAGCCCTTGATCTTTCTACATCACACTACACTAAACTTTGAAATAGAAGAATAAAAAAATCACATTTTTTTGGGTGGGTATCATGTACTACTTAATGACAGTTTTGAAGGAACTGCAGTAAGTGCTGACATGGGGCTATAGATCCAGTAGGCAACAATGCTTATGCAACTCATATTGCACCGATTTGTGTACAAGCAACAGGGTTCTGGCTTCAGTTATGGACAAGTCAAGAATAAATGATATACTTCTTGTTGGAGGGGTTTAGATACAATGCAGATCCTGACAAGGTTGTATAAAAACTAAAACAACAGAACAGTGTATAGGCGGTATGGGGGGCCGAGGTCAACCCTGGGTATTATTCCTCAAGTGTCTTTCACCTTGTTTGTGGAAAAAAGGTGTCTTACTGAGACCTGATACTTGATTAGACTAGGCTAGGTGGCCAGCAAGCCTCAGAGATTCACCTGTCTCCACATCTGCATCATTGAGAATACAAGGTGTGTCCTGTACCAGACTATTTATGTAGGTGCTGGAGAATAAATTTGGATTCTCATGTTTGCACATCAATCAGCTCACCAACTGAGCTATCTTCCTAATGCCTAGAATTCACCTTTGTTTCAAGATTTTATTTTTTTCAGTTCTAATATCCTAGGTTTATGCTATTGGAAGGTGTTATTTCCTTAGTTTACAATTTAGCATCATGCCTAGGTGAAGTAACAGAGAGTGCAGTGCACTAGAAACAAAACTGGGAAAGTCTGGGATTCTGCAGGAGACTCACATTAGCAAATGTATATTTTGACACTTTACCTAAAACAAATATTGTACATCTAAAAGTTCCCAACTAGCTGTCTGGTTGCTGCAGAAGTACTTTAAGACACGTAGTAGCCAGTGAGATAGCTTTTTTGGGTAAAAGCTCTTGCTGTGAATATTTGACAATCTGAATTCCATAGCCAGATCCTATGATAGAAAGAGAACTGACTTTTGAAAGGTATCCTTGGACCTCCACAGGTGCAACATGGCACCCCTCCTTGTAATAGTAATTTTTAATTTAAAAAAATAAATTATGCTAGGCAGTGGTGGGCGCACCTTTAATTTCAGCTGGGGAGGCAGAGGCAGACAGATCTCTGTATTAGAGGCCAGCCTGATCTACAGACTGAGTTCTAGGATAGCCAGGGCTACATACCTAAACTCTGCCTCCAAACACACACACCCCCCATCCAAAATCAAAAGAAATCAACAAAACACCCCTGAAAACTAAAGCCCTATGGCCTATAGGCCTAAAACATATGAAAAATTCTTTGCAAGGTTTTCCTATTGTCACTGTTTCTATACCACACATATTAACTTACCTTTTGAATTTGACCTGTCCCTTGAGATACTGAAATAAAATGAGATACTGCAACAGAATGTGTCGGCGAAAGTTACTGTCACTCAGTTGTAAATCCATCAACTATTCAAAATATAAGCACACACACAAAACAGCACATTAAAACCAAGTATGACTAACAGCACAAACAACTGTACAGTTGTAGAAATGGAAGATTTTGTTTCATTTTTTAAAAAAAACATGCTGAGAGCTTCCTTCCTGCTCAGTCCAAGAGCAGAGCAGCAAGGGCACCACTCGTCTTGTAGCCCTGCATAGAGGTGAGGTTGACTAAGTGAGCAGAAACGAGAAGGAAATTATCTGTAAATTAAAAATGGGCTTTTTCTCTTTAGATTTTGGAGAACTAAATTGCATTAC
Source organism: Mastomys natalensis (assembly GCA_021653895.1). Classification (NCBI taxonomy): domain Eukaryota; kingdom Metazoa; phylum Chordata; class Mammalia; order Rodentia; family Muridae; genus Mastomys; species Mastomys natalensis. The sequence continues at coordinate 624,033 of JAJTUV010001347.1, forward strand.
TAAATTTGTAACTGTATTACAAAACATGGACCAGAATGGATCTAAGGTTTATTAATGAGGATGTTCTCTAGCATGCTAGCACCTAGCTGCTTCTACTTTGAGAGTAAGTGGTGGTGAAAAGGAAAGACATTCTGATAACATCCCTACAGAGCTCAAGGATCGATAAATACTTTCCACACACTTGTTCTGTCTTTTTTTTTTTTGACTTAGAGGAACAGTGGATAGTTGCCTAATTCTAAATGATCAGTACAGTGTCAGAAAGCCCTAGTGAGTGGTTTTGAGTTCAAAGTCCCAAGTTCTATTGGCTCAGCTTCAGCCAGTATGTTTTTAATAGCCTGCCACATACCAGGCTGTTCTATAACTAGCACCTTCTTTCACACTCATGACTCAAAAGCTGCATTGTTGTCTTACTATAACTGGCCTTACCTCAGCTTTGGGAAATGAATATTTGATTCTGTGTTTTTCATGTTCACCCTCCCACATGTGAATGGCACACCAGATCCCAACTGACTTTACTGCATCTTTCTTAGCTTCTGGATTCCACCCCAACTGACAAGCACAGCCCTTCTACTTAGATGTTTGTTGCATGGTCACAAGTTAAATTACTGATCACTCAGTCATTTCAGCTCTGGAGTCTTCCTCTCACAGTCCTGTCCAGGAGGAGCAATTACAATCTCATATTCTCTCAGGGCTTACCCTGAACTACTCCCAGTGTAGCTAAATCCTTCAGTCTTACTAAGATAGTTCCTTGCGCTCTCCAATCTCTGTTTATCTGTGAATCCCACACTGTTTTTATTATAATTGGATTTTAGTTTAGTTGTTAGGAAGAAGTTTCCTTAAAGTGTTGTGGGCCAAGAAGTATATTAAGAATATTGTGTAAATACATAAGCACTTAAAATATAGTAGCAAAACAAAAAAGTAATTAGTGGGTCAGATTTGGCTAAACCATTTTCAACCACTCACTGAACACTCTTTCGTACTAGTCTGTCACATCTACCAAGCATACAACTTGATTATAATAACTGCAGTCACCTTCTTGATACCAGCCCTACAGTTCTACCCAGATAGAAAGCTAAGTTGTTTGAACAAATAGACAAATCATGTGGCTGGGCAAACACTGTTATTACTGACGTCCTAGGGGTAATATCTCTGTTTTACTCAGCAATCTTTATTCTTTAAAGCCACTTCTCCTATTCCCCACAGCAACTACTTAAAACCTTTCCATTTTCAAAAAATACTACTTACTACCCCTCAATTTCTATTTGCCTTCCAAGAGAAAAACGTGGAAGCCATAATTTCTTGCTTCTTCTGCAAAGGAAAACTTAGCTGAATCTAGACCTGTACCTTCTTTCTCATCTGCTTCTGTTGCATCTTTCTGAAAATCCTTTCATCTGTGTGCCTCAATCTAACCAAGTCCCATTGGCTACCCCTGCACTTCCCGACCCTTCTACCCTCTCTTCCTTCTTCCCAAGCTCCATTTTGTTAATATTAACAAAGATACCTCACCATACTTTCTTGACCCTCCCCAAATGGCAAAGATGCAAAAGAACCAGCTGTATCTACTGTCTTCAATTTGTCCTTTACCTGCTCTGATTTGGCTTTCTTACCATTTTGTTTCTAAGATCACCAATGAGTATATGCTGTTAAGTCTGAGCAGTAGTTTCATTCTGCTGAGCATACCTGGCTCCCATGAACTCAAGCTTTCCTATTTAACTAGTCATCCCTGCTTTCTCAATCTTCTACATCCCTCACTCCTTTCCTAGTCTCCCTCCCCCTTTCCTCCTCATTAAGTCTTGGCTTTCTTCAGACTTTAGTTTCACACTTCTCTTTCTAATTTATACTCTCTTCTCCAGCTGATCTCATACACTGTATACATGATTTGCCGCTTAAAAACTAATCAAATCCCAAATCTATACTCTTAACCATGATCTTGTTCCAAATCTCCATATACTTAGCTGCTCAACAACTCTATTTCATGTTCAACTGCTATCTGGTTCACGAATAAAACAAAGCACATCAGGTTTTTTCATAAGGCCAGTTCTCCAGAACTGGCTAATTCACCATCCACTTGCCTAAGCAATAGCCATTTGTCTAAGAAACTCTCAAGAAGGCATCTGGAGGATGCAGTATCTCAACTGCAACCCCAGCAGCAAATCTAAAGGAATAAAGGAACAGGGGCAGAACACAGAAACAGACACCAAACCATATAAGAGGACTAAGAAGCTGTATCAAGTCTATAGAACACTAAGAGAGGACCCTAAGTGGCAAGGAACTGATTACTAATTCTTTCTCTGTCTTCATTTCTAAGTGCCCTTTACCACATTTATCTTCTTCATTTATCTCATACTGGAAGCCAATTTTTATTGCTAGGAACATGGATTAAAAGTAGCCCTCAACTAGACAGCACGGGCTGAGATGAGACTGTGTGACCATGCACACTAACTGCTTACCATTTTCTGAAGAGATGCAACTCAGAAGACACAACTACTTACTTAAATCCACAAGTCAGTCAGTGACTGCTGAGACGAAATGTCTTCAACTTTACTACTCTTCCTTTACAATATTTACACATTTTGTAGTTCCACATTTCCTTTTCTATTAGATGCCATCATTTTCATCGTGTCATAGATCAAATATTGCTTTGTAAACATTTTTGTTTCTAGAACAAACGTCCTTTTATACTTCTTGGCTTTTACGAATTGCTTAGCTCAGGCCTCAACCTGCTTCATATTATTCTAAACCTAAAATGGCTCATCTTTGGTCACTTACGCTTTCTGTTATCAATTTTCCATGAAAAATTTCCATGAAATATTCTTGGTAAAACAAAGGCTAAATCCAAAACCTTCCATTTCTATCAATTCAACACAAATCTGTACTAGGAAAAAAGTTTAGTGCATTTCATTATTAAAAATTTCATTAATTGCAATAATTAATACCATGAAACAAAAATAGTCCATCTAAAATTAAATATTTCAAATGTTTAAAAGGCACAAACAGTTCAATAGTCACATATTACCATCTAGTTACTTGTTTCACATTTGTTTAAAAATAAAAACACATTCTGAAACTGCTGAGTCCCTAACACCCTCCGTATTTCCCTCTCCTGCTAAGATAACCATTCCCATATTTGGTAATTATGATTCTTGTGCATATTTTATAGTATTAATATTTATGCAGGCATCTATAAACACTATGCAAATATACTCAAACTATATTACATTCATTGTTCTGTAATTTGCTATTTTCACACAATACTAGGTTTGAAATCTACCCATATTAATACATGTAGCTTTTAGGTTCAGGGACAAAAAAAAGTTGTGTGTGTGTATTGTGTGTGGAACTATATGGTGTCTTGTCATAACCTGCATTCATACAAATGCAGTCAGACTATACATATATGAAGGATCATGGTCACGTAAAGTAAAGCTTATTTACAAATAAGTCAGATTTGGAGACAGTTGTTCTAGGTCATCTGCTATGACTCTTCATTGAATTTTGTTGAATAAATTACTGCCCTTTGTGTAAAAAAGGTTTAGAACCTAGTTTCTAATTGTTCACTTACGCATCATTTTTAAGTCAGTATAGCAAATCTTATGATTTCCTTGAGCAGGTATATGATTCTCTAGGATAGTGGTTCTCGACTTTGCTAATGCACCTTTTAATACAGTTCCTTATGTTTTGGTGATGCCTAGCCATAAATTTATTTTTTGTTGCTACTTTATATTGTAATTTTGTTACTGTTATGAATCGCAATGTAAATATCTGTGTTTTTCAATGGTCTTAGGCAACCCTTGTATACTGGCCAGTTTTGTGTGTCAACTTGGCACAAGCTAAAGTCATCAGAGAGGAAGAAGAAATGCCTCCATGAGATCAAGCTGTCAGGTGTTTTTCAATGGGGGAGGGCCCACCCATGCTGGATGGTGTCATCCCTGGGCTGGTGGCCCTAAATTCTAAAAGAAAACAGGTTGAGAGCAAGCCAGTAAGCAGCATCCCTCCATGGCCTCTGTATCAGCTCTTGTCTCCAGGTTCCAGCCCTGCTTGAGTTCTTGTCCTGACTTCCTCCAATGATGGACTACGATCTGGAAATGTGAGCCAAATAAACCCTTTCCTCCCCAGTTTGTTTTTTGGTCATTGTGTTTTGTCTCAGCAATAGAAACTAACACACCTTGTGAAAGAGTCATTCAACTCCCAAAGGGGTTGGACTGACAGATTAAGAAGTGGTGGTGGTGCATACCTTTTTTTTTTTTTTTAACTTTTTTTTTTTTTTTTTTTTGGTTTTTCGAGACAGGGTTTCTCTGTATAGCCCGGGCTGTCCTGGAACTCACTCTGTAGACCAGGCTGGCCTCGAACTCAGAGATCCGCCTGCATCTGCCTCCCAAGTGCTGGGAGTAAAGGCGTGCGCCACCACCGCCCGGCTGGTGCATACCTTTAATCCCAGCACTTGGGAGGCAGAGGCAGGCGGATTTCTGAGTTCGAGGACAGCCTGCTCTACAGAGTGAGTTCCAGGACAGCCAGGGCTACACAGAGAAACCCTGTCTACAAACAAACAAACTGCTGCTCTAGGAGGTATAATTAGTAATAAACATTTTTAACTTTAACACTTAAAAGTGTTATTTAAAGTGGTCGAATCAGTATTTTGTCACACCTTTGTCAAAATAATTGATCTTGGAGGTTTTTTTTTTTTTAGACAAGGTCTTGCTATATAATATAGCCCTGGCTCTCCTGGAACTTGCTATGAGACCAGGCTGGCCTCAAACTCTGAGACTGTCCTGTCTCTGTCTTCTGAGCACACTACATCATCTAGGGCTACACAGGAAGATCTATGCCAACAGAGAGAGAGAGAAAGAGAGAGAGAGGGAGGGAAGAAGGGAGGGAGAAAGAGAGAGAGAGAGAGAAAGAGAGAGAGAAGGAGGAGGAGGAGGAGGGAGAGAGGGAGAGAACTAAAACTAATAAAATCTTAAAATGATATACAATCAAGCCTGAGCTCTGCAATCATTTCTTAACTTCCAGGAATGCAGTTATGCTATCAAATATGCCTCTTTTTAAATTATCCTCATTGTAACTTTAATTGAGTTATACTGTAGCCAGACACTATGTTTGGTACAGTATGTAATATCTGAAATTTGCTAAGACTTCCCTTGTGATCTTATACATAAATTTGTCAATGTCCCACATGCACACAGAAAGAATGCACTACTTCTGCTTTGTGTCCATCTCCAGATGTACTCTACCAGTGCCTCTGTTGTTCAATCTTCCACATGCTTTCCAATCTTTTATCCTTAATCCAGCCCTTACACATAGCTCCATCATAATTATGAAAGTACCAACTTCACATAATTTTACACTCTTACTGTTTTAAGAATATAGCTAGTGTAAGTCATTTCTTGGTGGTTCATTCCTTTGTTATGTAGGTTGTTAAACTCTATACTTTTTCCTGCCAATTCTTTGATAATCAAGTAGCTTTGTCTCTTTAAAAAAGTTCTACTGTCTTTATACCTATTTTTGTTTTCCAATTTCTTGTCTTTTTTGATGGATATTATCTCATCAATTGCCTCTAAGTATGATATACATATATATGTGGGGTGTGTGTGTGAATATGTATGTTGATTAGGTTGATTATTACCTATAATATATGCATATTCAAATAGTTGGGTTTTTAAAAAAATTTTTATGTATACGAGTACACTATCACTGTCTTCAGACACAGCAGAAGAGGGCATCAGATCCCATTACAGATGGATGTGAGCCACCATGTGGTTGCTGGAATTGAACTCAAGACCTCTGGAAGAGCAGTCAGTTTTTTTAACTGCTGAGCCATGTCTCCAGCCCCATAACTGGGTTTTTTTGTAGTGATCTTTAACTAGAGTTCCCTAAACTTTGGAGTTTTAACTAATTAGAGTGTCTGAATGGGAAGCTTTTCTCTTAAGGTACTTACTTTCTTTTTCTCACTGCGCACTACTATTTTTATCAAGTAGTTTTTGTATTTATATCAATCAGGGCCTAAGAGCCCAAGTGTGAAGAAGTATTCTGACTTCAGGAGGTAGCTACTTTGTGAGATCATAGGTGGCATTATGTATGCAATCACTGAGTAAATAGAGACAAACCTATAGCTTTGTTATTCCTTGGCTGGTAACGTCCTATAAAATCATTGCTTTTGACATTTATTGGTAACATAGGTTAAAATTCTATAGCAGTTCCAATTTCCCATAGTATGTAGCTCTACGATGGTCCAACTGGGAGCATACTTGGCCTCTGTTACTTTCAGTCAAACAGTGTGGCCACCATCTGCTTTGGATACAGTCCAATGGGCCATGGCTTCAGTTTCACTCTTTTTTTTTTTTTATTGGAACTTTTATTTACATTTCAGGTGTTTTCCCCTTACCCCCTTTCCTCCCCTCCCTCCCAGGAACTCCCTATCCCTTCCCCCCTCCTCCTGCCTCTATGATGGTGTACCCACACCCACCCTCCCCAGAACCTCACCTTCCCACCCTTGAATACCACCCCCCATGGATGTCCAGCCTTCATGGGATCAAGAATCTCTTCTCCCACTTATATATAGCTCCCTTGCATATATAGCTGGAGCCATGGGTCCCTCCCTAAGCACTCCCAGGCTGGTGGTTTAGACCCTGGGGACTCTGGTTGGTTGGTATTGTTGTTCTCCTCATGGGGTCCCGTACCCTTTCTACTCCTTCAGTCTTTACTCTATCTTCTCTGTTGGGAACCCCATGATCAGTTTAATGGTTAGCTGTGAGCATCCACCTCTGAAAATATGTCAGACTCTTGCAGACCTCTAAGGCGACAGTTATGTTAGGCTCCTGTCAGCATGCACCTCCTGACACCCACGTCAGCATCTGCCTTTGGTGACTGCACATGGGATGGATACCCAGGTGGAATGGTCTGCAGACGGCCCCTCCTTCAGTTTCTGTCCTGCACTTTGCATCCATATTTGCTCCCTTGAGTATTTTGTTACTTCTTCTAAGAGGGACTGTAGCCACCCCTGCCCCCCGACACTTGGTCTTCATTCTTCATGAGCTTTATGTGGTCTGTGAGTTGAATCTTGGGTGTTTCAAGCTTCTGGGTTAAAGTCCAATAATCAGTGAGTGAATACCATGTATGTTCTTTTGTGATTGGGTTACCTCACTCAGGATGATATTTTCTAGTTCCATCCATTTATATAAGAATTTATCGAATTCATTGTTTTTAATAGCTGAGTAATATTCCATTGTGTAAATGTACCACATTTTTTGTATCCATTCCTCTAACTTGCTTATTTGTTCATGATTTATTTATTTAGTATTTTTATTTTGTTTCAGAGACAAGATTTTTCTGTGTATCCCTGGCTGTGCTGGAATTCAATTCTGTAGAGCAGGCTGGCCTAGAAATCAGAGACTGCCTGTTTCTGTGTCCCAAATGCTGGAATTAAAGGCATGCACCACAACCACTGGGCACAGTTTGCTCTTTCTGATCTATGAAGATATTTATTTCTGGAAGTTCTTTTTGGTGTTCTTGTCATTCCTATATGTTTGCAGCAAAAGGAGTAAGTCAAAACATAAACTCAATGTGCCACTTTAAACAAAACTCAATGAAATGCATATAAAATCAACAGGGAACTTTAAAGCTCCTTATTTTTAACTATATAATAAATTAACTGCAAAATATTTTTATAAATGCAAATTAAATCCTACCTTAAAATTTAAAGTATATACATTTGAAAGTAATTAGGTACATTGGCGTTCTAAAGTAAGTCTTCTAAAGCGACTTAACAGAAAACAACTTTGTTATTAGCAATTCTACTGAACGTGAACAGCCTCTGCAAGTTTAGAACAAAATGCCTCATACTAAGTGGGAAAAAAGTCTCGTACCTTTTCACTTGTTAAAAACTTTGCGAAGTATACATGCTCTCCTCCTGTTTTCAATTCTTCCATCTTTTTCCTGGAGGCTTGAGTATCATCTAATTTATAACTTTTAAAAACAGCTAAAACTTCTTCAGAATACTGCAAAGAAAAAAAAAAGGAGTTTCCTTTGACACTGCTATGAAAAATTCATTCAGTGATTTTCTGTATCAAATACTTAAAAATTTACTGCCAGTTAACATGTATAATGTAAGGCATATTTTCAAAACGGCATAAAAAAATTCTAACAACCAGGCGGTGGTGGTACATGCCTTTAACCCCAGCACTTGGGAGGCAGAGGCAGGCGGATTTCTGAGTTCGAGGCCAGCCTGGTCTACAGAGTGAGTTCCAGGACAGCCAAGGCTATACAGAGAAACCCTGTCTCGAAAAAACAAAAAACAAAAAACAAAAAAAAAAAAAAAAAAAAAATCTACCAGCAACATGGTGGGGTAAAAGAACTTTTGAATGAGATTTCATAATATTTAAAAGCAGGAATGAAAACTATCCTCAAGAACTGTAAGACTTTTGAAGCAACAGAAAAAGATGTGCTTTGATAGCATAATCCTCTCCCTTGGTATCTGCTCAACTCTGTCTCTGGGATAAAAAAAAATCTTAAGCTACTGAAATGTCTCATTTATGGCATAGTTCACTAAATTATCTCATACAAGTAGTATCTAATACAATGTAAATGCTATTAAGATACTTTTACAAGAAATCAGTCTGCATATAGTCACTATAGGCACAAATTTTCCAAATATTTTCAATCTATGGATGACTGATGTCACTGAACCTACTGATATGAAAAGCTGATAGTATATAAAAATTTATCAGTGAACTGTTTTGCTAGTGGTTATGATGTCACTGTAGTCTAAAGACTCGAGTTTATATGAACAAACTAGTGCTGTGCTTGGATTTCGTCAGAGAAGCCTCTTACTGCAACAGGGGATGGTTGATGTAGAACTCCTAAAGTGGCCAAAATGTGAGAGTAAGTGACATTGGAGAGCTCAAGCCCTAAGGAGAATATATATGTCATCACCACCAAATGCAGAGAACATGGTAGAAGTAGGGGCTGAAAGATATAAAGGTTAGAGGACTAGGTGAAAAATGCAGCAAAAAGCTGCCTTCTGGATTGGACACAGCTATTGTACTCAAGACCTCATTGCAGTTGTGGTTACCTGCACGGAAAGTGCATGAGATTGGGTCTGTCAGCACTTGATCATGGATTGGAGAAGAACCCTTAAGGCCCCTTCCCCCTGCAGGTCTGCTGGCAGCTAATGGTTGTTGGGGAGAGCAGATCATTTTCTTCAGGGTATAGCCACTGATTCACTGCTACATTCCAGGAAGTAACTCCTCCCACATGCATGCAAGCAAACTTAGTTGGTTAGATATAGAAAGAAGACATGAAAGAAGGAAGAGAAACTTGCTGGGAAGGAAGGCTTGGGGGTGGTGGTGATAGAAAGAAATGGGGTGAAAATGCCTAAAATTCATGTATTAAAACTATTAAAGAACTTTTAAAAACTTAGCAGTAAAACCGATTGCTTAACCAGCTATGGAACACTCAAAGCCATTTTATGTGCTAAGACTAACAAATCATCAAGATGGTAATTCAACTGAGAAGAAACTCCCTTATCTCACTCACTATTTAATCTCAATTTGAAAGGTGCCATTCCTCTAAGATAAATTAACATAGAACACTTATGTTGCTTTAAAAACTACCTGTTTATTATCTGAATCACATACACATGCTGTCAGTTCGAAATACTCAACTTGCCACCACACTGTAGAAAACCACAGATAAATGAATCTTCATGGCTGTAGTCCAACAAACCTCTTTACAAAGCAGACTGACTTGGTTTGGGGATATAGTTTTTTGAACTCTGTTTTAATAGGAAAACTAGAATAAAACAACAATTAGGTAGGGCGATTTCTCTCAAGCTCCCTCCCTTCTGTGGGCTCTGCTTCCTGCCTTTCAATAAATCTTGGTGTGTGCTCTTCAAAAACACTTCAGAAAAGACATCCTGAACAAAAACACTTTAGAAAAGACATCCTGAAAAAAAAACCCGTCACTTTATGTTGACAGCAATTACTATGAAAAATAAACCCTTGAGGCTTTAATTACTAACTTTTAAACCTAAAGCCACTTATAAACTATACTACAAAAATCAGTGGTTAAGAATCAATTCACAATTTAGTTTCTTTATATTATATAATAGGTATAAAACCATCAGAAGGAGAGTTTTATAATGAAAAGTATTTGAACAATATAAAGTCTACCTCTGCCACTGTCTGTGAAGTATCCACTTCAGAGTTCTGTGACTCACCTTGAGAAAAGTTTTCCAGGAAATCTTTTCATAGCATTGTACTGGGTTCCTGAAGTAATCCTGAAGTGACCAGAATTTTCTATACAGGTTGTAATCAATTGGAATAGAACTATAAAATAAATATTGTATTAAATTACTTAAATTACTTGACAGACATATGTTTTTCCCCTGGGACACAAAACTTTTTCAGAAGCTCATAAAAGGTTTCTATTCCCTAAAAAGGTATACATTAAAAAAAAAAAAAAAAAAAAAAAGACATAAACTTTTAGAAACAGTCTGAAGGGATTAGAAAACCTGCTAGGAGTGGCTATGTGAAATTAGTTGGAAGAAGTCATATGTGCAATATGTGGGCCATGTTTTACCATCTGTTTTACTGAACTATGGGGAAAAGGACAGACATATGCTGAAAAACAAAGTCAGAAGAAATGAGTTCCAAGGCTACCCCATGAATAAGTACTATCCTGGAATGTCTCTTTCTAGACTTAAACCATGTAAATTGATAATGCCCATCTACCCACTACTCTAGGAAATGCTAGTACAAGATAAATATGTAAGGAACATCAAGTTAGCATCACAAAAGCAGGCCTTTTCTCCAGTGACTTCATTATGGCATTACTAATTCAACTTCCAATTTAGCTACGATACTATGTGAGACCAGGGGATTCTTCCTAAGAAAAATGAAAGGTTATCTCTGGCAGAGAGAATCATGCAACCATTTATATGATCAACTTTGTTTCAGTAACTAGAAGATCTAAATATAATTTAATGTTTGACACCAATAAGAATCATTTGTTTATTTAAGGGCCGGAGAGATGGTTCTGCGGTTAGCAGCCCTTAGTGTCTTGCAGAGGACTGCAGCTCCGCTAGGCAGCTACATTAGGCACATAAGTCAGCTCAAAACTACATGAAACTTCAGTTGTAGGGGACTGCACACCTCTCTAGCCTCCAGAGGCACCTGCGCTCATGTGTACACACAGACAAACATATACATAAAAACACAAGTCCTTTAAAAAAAAAAAGGATCTTTTGTTTTTAGCTATCTTTCTTTGTGTGTGCATGCATATGTGTGTTTATGATGTATGTTGTCCTTGTGTGTGAGTGCAGGTACATGTGTGGATATTGGAAGACAACAGGTTGGGTGTAGGTAGGTCTTGCTTTCCACCTTCAAGGCAGAAACTCTGTTGTTTGCTGGAGTATACACTAGGCTAGCTTGTCTGTGAGCTTCTGGGTATTCTCTTGAAGGAGCTCTGGGAGTACAGATGCATGCTATAGTGCCTGGTTCTACATGGGTTCTGAGGATTCAAACTTAGGTCCCCAGAATTTCTTCTCCTTACATCCCCTTACCCTCTGAAGAAGAATTTTATTCCAAGTTGCTGATTGTCATTCCCAACCTTCTTTAACCGGCTTGGTGGTGAGGTGCCTCACAGAATCAGTTTCATCTGGGGCGGTGGGGGTGAGGGGGGCAGGGGGTGGGGCTCAAACTTAGCAAATACTTTGTCATTGAGATATGCCCCCTTTCCAGAGTAAATTTTCAAGCAGTATCAACATACTAAGAAAATTTTATAGTTGAGGCACTAAAACATCTCCCACTTGATGGTTATATTCCCCTTTGCTGGATATATTCTTTCATGGGTAAATGAATTGGTTTTTTTGATGTTGAGGATTGAATCTAGGGTTTGTGTTTGCCAGGTAAGAGCTTCATTGAGCTATACCTCCAGCTCTTTAAATAAACTTGGAAGAATCTACATGCCAAATACCAATTTACTGTCCACTTGTACTATTCTTTAAAAATTTACAGATTTCCTTTTTGCCCACACAAGGTATATTGCGCACAAACTCACATGCACAATGTTATAAGACAGAGCACTGAGCCCAGGGTTTCATGCATGATAGGCAAATACTCAACTATTGAGTATCTATCCTTTGCCTCATTTGTTTTTTGTTCTGTTCTGTTTTGTTTTTTTGAGACAGGGTTTCTCTTTGTAACCCTGGGGCCTTGAACTCAGAGATCCACCTGCATTGCCTTCCTCTGCTAGGATTAAAGGCATGCAGCAACCTCACTCCCAGCTTTTTTTTTTTTAAGACAGGTTTTTGCTATCTTTCCACCCACATAATGGAAAAAGAGAACTGACTTCCACAAGGTGTCCTCTGACCTTTGGTTTTGTGTTCTGGCACATGCATGTGCATACACACTAAACAAATTTACAAATGTAAAAGTACACAAACTCATCCATAGGGAAGTTGTTTAAATAGGATCTGGCATACTCTAAATCTTGGATCTTCCTACTTTAGCCTCCCCAGCAGCTAGGATTATAGGCCTGTACCAGTAGGCCCAACTTATTACATTTGTAAGCGATAACAAATTAGAGGTAAGAGTTCCTGTCTAAGATTTAGATTCCTGCCTGAAATTACTTCTTTGTTCTAGCCTAATGTCAAATTCCTGCCTGAAGCCCATCTCCATTTCCTTGTCCTTGGCCAAAAAACAAAACAAAAACAAAATCAGAGTCACTGTCTAAAATAGAATGTCTGAAGATGCAGTCAAGCCCAGACACTTGGGTATAAGGCAGGAAGGTCTCTTGAGCTTAGAATTTTAAGAACAGTACAGTCAACAAAGGAATATCCATCATAACATGAACAACAAAACAATAGAATGTTACATAAGTATCTTAAAGGGAAATGTTTCAAAAATGATTTTTTAAAGAAAGTGTTAAACATTTTTGGTGGCATTATTTTATGATAGTCTTATTATATTACCGAAGCTGCCCTCAAATTCAAGGCAGTCCTGTAGCCTAATCCTCTCAGGTTCTGGGATGATAGGTTTATACTAACATTCCTGGTACACTGAACCATTTTATAGAATCTTTTTTTTGGTTTTTCGAGACAGGGTTTCTCTGTGTAGCCCTGGCTGTCCTGGAAATCACTCTGTAGACCAGGCTGGCCTCGAACTCAGAAATCTGCCTGCCTCTGCCTCCCAAGTGCTGGGATTAAAGGCGTGCGCCACCACCGCCCGGCCATTTTATAGAATCTTATACATGAATTTTAGTATAAAAATATTTATTCAGGGGCTGGAGAGATACAGCTCAGAGGTCAAGAGCACTAGCTGCTCTTCCAGAGGACCTGGGTTCAATTCCCAGCATCCACATGGTGGCTCACACATGTCTATAGTTAAGCGTTCCAGGGAAAAAACAAAAAAAGAAAACCAAATAAAACATTTATTTATTATTTGAATCAAATCTAAAACAGATTCCATATTATAAATTTATAGGTAATATGTTATGCTTTGTAATTCAGTTTTTGTTGTTGTGGTGGTGGGTGGTTATTATTTTTTATTTTTGAGGCAGAGTTTCACTGTTTAGCCCTGGCTGGCCTGATACTTGCTATGTAGACCAAGCTGGTCTTGAACTCATAGAGATCCATTTGCTTTAGCTCCTAAAGGCTGGGATTAATGGTATGTGCTACCAAGTCCAGCCATAAATTCAGTTCTTTCATTTTAGGTTTATTAATTTTAATAGTATGACAGTTTTATGTGTATGTATATGTATTATAAGCACACTAGCTTCCCCTAAAACTGGAGTAAAATATAGTTGTAAGCTACCATGTGGGTGCTGGAACCCAAACCTGGGTCCTCTATAAGAACAAGTACTCTCAATAGCTGAATTATACGTCTCCAGCAGCTAAATTCACTTCTTAAGGTTCAGTTACTCATGAAGAATTATAATTCTCCATATACTTTCTTCTTCCATTCATAAAATTATTTACAATAGACAAAGAAGATAGCTGAGTGCTGATCCTATTTAAATAATATTCCTGTGGTTGAGTTTATTTATTTTCCTATTTATATATTTATTTGTTTAGTGTGTATGTACATGTGTGTGCCATAGGACCAGTGGCGAGGTCCTTGGACAACTTGTGGAAGTTAGTTCTTTCCACAATGTGTGTCCTGGGGATCAGAGTCAGGTTGTCAGAGTTAGCGGGCACCTTTACTTGCTGGTCATCTTTGCCAGCCCTTTGGACTAGTTTATGATCTCACAACAACAGACCTGAAAGCACTCAACTAGGCTAATCAGTAACTAGCTAGCAGAGTATTTCTGAGATTCTATTTACACTTCAGATAATTCACTATCTTAATGCCTACTACTCTGCCCAGTGTTGCATAGGCTGACCCTAAAGGTTCATTTTATCCATTATATATGTAAACAAACCCGTCTCTATAAAAAGAGTAACCAGAACTTGAATAATGAATAATGGTTAGAAAATAGAGAGATACTTTTCTGTGTGCTTTATATTTTCCACTGTATTTTTCATCAGCAACGACCATGAAAAATACCAAGTGCCTTAGTAGACCACTTTTTTTTTTTTTGTTTGTTTTTTTTCGAGACAGGGTTTCTCTGTGTAGTCCGGGCTGTCCTGGAACTCGCTCGGTAGACCAGGCTGGCCTCGAACTCAGAAATCCGCCTGCCTCTGCCTCCCAAGTGCTGGGATTAAAGGCGTGCACCACCACCGCCTGGCTTAGTAGACCACTTTTTATCATCCTCTTTCTGAATCCTTTCAACAACCACAGTGAGTAGGCGGCATTGCTACATTTTAAAGGAACCACAACTCAGTTGTAGGAAACCACTTGTTTAAGGTCATATGACTAGCAAGGAAGCACTATAGTTAAATCTGGGGATACATCACTTCTAAATGTTTCTTATGTGAATATATGATCGAATTTGAAATCTGGGATGTTAGAAATATCTCTCCCTTTTTGATTTTCTGGGCAGTAATTATAGAAATTCTTTCATTTACAACTGACAGTATTGCCTATTGTTTCAGACATGGAAGAGTACTATTCTGACAGCCCAGGAAGACTTTGGTCTTCTGGTCCCCCTTCTCATCACTGCTTCTAAACTAGCACTATGAAGAGATTACCTGCAACAAAGGCTCAGAACTCAGTAAGAAAAGAGTGATAAAGGCTGGGCAGTGGTGGCGCACACCTTTAATCCCAGCACTTGGGGGGCAGAGGCAGGCAGATTTCTGAGTTCGAGGCCAGCCTGGTCTACAGAGTGAGTTCCAGGACAGCCCGGGCTACACAGAGAAACCCTGTCTCGAAAAACAAAACAAAACAAACAAAAAAAAGAGTGATAAGAAAAAAAGAAAGGAAGGTTTCTAATTCTTTGTATGTCATTAAGTCAGTACACTTACCATGAATACTAGGCCCATAGTTTAATGGAAGGATAAGAGAGGAGCTAAGGTTGCCATGGTTAGGGTATGTGTGTAAGATGGGCTGCTCAAACAGTTAAGTATTTGCCCATAATTTAGAAGGCAACTGATAACAGCCTACTAGTGATTTGGGATTTATTATTTTATTTAACAAACATGAAGGGTATATATAAGAAAAACCTATAAGCATGACTCCCCCCTTCTTGTCTGTATCTTCATTCCAGTATTTGATATCTCATTAAAGGGTTATCTCTGTAAATCAGGAAATCTTAAGCTCTAAAAACTCACCAAGTTGTGGGGGCTTCATCATCTCCCATTTCACCTTCTTCTACATCCATCCCTTCCTCTCTATCCTCAGTATGCTGTACAAAACAAAACCAAACCCATTCTGTCATGAAGTAGTCATTGAACAAAAGATGACATGTTACACAATTAAGCAATTTCTATATTGTCACACAATTATTATTAGGGAAGCCTAGTTACCTATAATCTTTAAGGCAAAGGGCATTTTGGGTAACAGGAAACCAAGAGTAGTATGACAATAACCTAACATGGCCATGTGTAAAGGCACAAGACCCCGCCCTATTTTGCAAATATTTTTTCATCACTGAAACAAATAGTATACTACTACTACTACTACGACGACGACGATGTCGAAAGGAAAGAAGCTAACGTAGGAAAAAAAAAAAAAAAGAAGCTAATGTAGGTATTAAGGCTGTAGAAAAATGCACAGGCAGTCTTCCCTTGTCGTTGGCAGTAATACATATGGATGTACTTTTTCTGAGAAGTAACTACAAAATTTGAAATGCATGTACACTTTAGCAATTTCACTTATCCTAAGGAGATATGTGTATGGGTTAGTAATCATATACACAATTCACTGTAATGTTAACAATTTCTTACTACTACATACTATTTGAGCTGGGCAGGGTAACACAAGCCAGCACTGGGAGATAAGGCAGGAGAATCAAGAGCTCAAGGTCATCTCCAGCTATCCAGTGAGTTCAAGAGCAGTTTGGGCTAAGTGAGACCCTGACTTAAAATTAAAAAAAACAAAGCAAAATAGATGATTTAAATGTCTACTGACAAGAAATTATGGTACATCCATTCTGGAATCTAATCTGTAATTAAACTGAAACATATCAGTTTAAAAAAGAAAATGAACTTAAGAACTTTATATAGTATATCATCTAATTTGGGAAAAACAACATTACTTTGTACAAGTACTCAAAAAAAGTCAGCTGGGCAGTGGTGGTGCACGCCTTTAATCCTAGCACTTGGGAGGCAGAGGCAGGTGGATTTCTGAGTTCGAGGCCAGCCTGGTCTACAGAATGAGTTCCAGGACAGCCAGGGCTACTAAGAGAAACCCTGTCTCGAAAAATAAAAAAATAAAAAAAATAAAAATAAAAAAGTCTTGTAAGATTAGATGGAGAATATTAGGAGCAGTTATAGAAATAATACGCACTTACAGAAAACATGTAAAAACCATAAATAACATTCAAAGTGGAAAATACTTTCCCCCTGTGACTACCTTATGATTATGTCCTTGAAAGAGCTGAGCACAACTTGTCTAACATCTACCTTAACAGAGGACAAGCTACTCAATAAACATAATCTAATTCTGATTACAGTGAATATCCTTTGTACTCTAAATACTGAAAAATTTTGAAATTTCTACACATTACACATATTACTTTGATATATTAAACATGAAGGGCCAAATGAGATCTCTCAGCAGGTAAATTCATCTGCTGTGTAAGCCTAGTAACCCAAATACAATCTTTGAGATCCACACAGAGGAAGAAGGGTAGGACCAATTCCACATTGTTGTCTCTGTGCACATGTACACACAAACTAATACAATTTTGTAAATGAAGTTAAAGGTCTTCAAATTTTTGGTGATTTAAAGGCTTTATTTATATCAACTACTTTAACAAACACTTCTAAGTGTGCTCTGTGAGAAGGTTTCTTACGAGCCTTACCTTCTGACCCAGGGTGCTCTCCTGCTCATTTGTATTGAAAACAGTGACGTTTTCCAGGTTAAACTGACTCTGCAAATTAAGACCTATGGAAAAGAGATATCTGCCTGTGAGTCTCTTAAGTGTTAGAAATAGGCATGTGCCAGTCTAAGTCAGTCCTTTTTATTCACAAAATTCAAAACAAATCTACAGAATATATAGTATTTAGAATTTTGCTAAAGCATTTATTTCAGTTTGAGAGAATATAATGAATTAAAATATTATAAAGATGGTCAAATTATTTGGCTTTCCTTGTTCTGCCTGCTCAGAGTATCTAGACAGAATAAGTGTATCATAGGTTCAGATCCTGGTTTTTATCTTGGCTTTAACTACTATTCTGAAATGAATGGTTCTTGGGAAAAAAAAGAGATAAGCCTGGATAATAATCTATACTGAGAAAATCTGAAAGAGTTCCCAGTGGCAGAAACAGGAAAAAATAAATAATATATTGTAAGAGTTCATGATTTGCTGAAGAATGATATCCTGGCCTCAAAGAGTATGTAAATACAAAGAGTGTTTTATTCTGCCTAAGTCCAGTATGTTGAGGTCTCCCATTACCAAGATAGAGAGACAACCAAATGAGCTAGCAGGCCTGATTTAAGTACATGAGGGATTCAGGAGTAGGTGACCTTTATCTTGATCCAGCTCTACGGACATTCCATTACTAGGGCATGGGGACAGAAAACTGTTGCCAGGGAGGTCTGGATAATATGACATTATAAGTCATTATAAGTCAAGAAATAAAATACCCACAGTTCATTTGGAAAGAGGTAATTAAACTAGCATGCCAGCGAGAAGACAACTTTTCCTTATGGAAGGATTACCATTTATAAACATAGAAAAAGTGAAAAAATTGCCATGATGCCCTAATAATATTCATACCAGGCAAAATCCACTGATGGATATTTGCAGATAAACATTTAGGAGAAAAGAAGTATCCGTGTATTGTCTCAAAATATCATCTCTCCTCATAAGCATTAGCGATCACAAAGGGAAAAGCTGCGGTCCTAATATACAGGGACAAACAGGAGATACCATTCTAACTAAGCAACGAGTGATAACAACACTGCTAGTGTCAACATCAACATGACTGGAGAGACTAGGTAACATGAAGATGAAATGTAACGTGGATCCTGGAATAGAAAATGGAAGTAGTGATCAAGCTGATGAAATTCTAATGTCTCCAGTTGGCAACGAGTACTGTAGCAATGTGGATTCCTTAGAGTTAATAACTATATCAGAGTTAGATACTAGTGATGTTACATAATGGTATTCGGATAGCTATACTACCCTTTTTTGTCACAGACAATCAGATGTGAAATTCAGTTGTTCTTTTAGTAGCTTTTTGGGTCAAAAAAGGGAGAAAAATCTAATAAATGGAGAAATCTCTTATCAAGCTATCTTCTTTTTTTTTTGTATAAGAAATCAAGGACTAAGAAAAATAAATATTCTGTAAGTTTCCAAGCCCTCTTGAAATTTCTTTTTCTTTCTTTCTTTTTTTTTTTTTTTAAATCAAATTGTAAGTTTTACTTATTCACATAGGGGTTATAAACACAAAAAAGGCAGGACGTGGGGAAGGGGATGACACTGGAGCATAGGTGTTCAGGGAGAGTACAGATTATCTTTCAGAACCCGGTATTGGCTGGGTGAAGGTTCAGGGGACAGGTCACTATGACTTTGTCTATGATTCACTTGTCCTTTCCTAAGTTGGTACTGTCCGCCGAGGCTGCCTATTTACAAGATCTTTGACTACTCAGGCTGGTAAATTTCCACAGAAGCTGCCTGTTTACAATAGCTTACAGCCATCTGTTTCAGTGTTTTACCACAGAGACCCAAGACTTTGTGTTATCAAGCTATCTTCAAATCTACATCTTTAGGCAACAGTGAAAAATTGTAGCCTGGTGCTGAATTTTCTGGACGATGAAGAGAATAACAGGTCCTGAGCTTAGAGGCACCATATACAAGTAATGAAAACCCTCTCTCAAGAAAGGTATTCATCCTGGAACTCAAAACTATTCTTCTCAAAAAATAACATACAATAGTTATCAGAAACACAAGACATTCTAAGTTAAAAACAAAAATACAAAAAGATATCACTAAAATATAACATACTGAAATGATCAGATATAGACAAGAAATGCTTACCATATTTTAAAACTAGAAAACAAAGTTCAACAGGGAGTAAAAAGCTAAAAAGGGAAAAGACCTCCCAGAAATGAGAACTACATCAAATTATTCAGAGTGTAATGAAGAGAGACAGACAGATTAATATTCAGATAGGAAGGTAAGTAGGTAGAATAAAAGACAAGATACTTGTTGAGGTTTGGTATGTTGCTATGTATGTACTGGTAAATTCTGTACCCAAGGTCTAGGCATGCAAGAAGTGAATTTTCTTGTTTATAAGCTTTTGTTGTACAAACCTTGTTCCTTGATTTAAAACAATTGGTTACATAAAATTGACTATAGCCAATTACTAGAGGGATTCGAGGTAGGCGGGTTTTGAGTTATCTGGTTGTGGTAGAGAAGAAAGGGGAGTGAGGAGAGGCAAGGAAGAGAAGGAAGAAGAGGAGAAGAAGATGCCTCAATGGACCACAAACACATGGCCAGGAGAAACAGCAAGTATGGGATATACTGCTGGGGAGATTGCCAGGCCAGCAGTTAGAAGAGAAAATTAGGGATTAACACCCCCCCCCTCAGTAATTGTCAAACTCAAATAAAATAACCATAGTATGAATCTCATTTATTTTGTAAGCTAGTCAGGGATAAGCATAAAGTGGTTGTACTATAGATAAAGTCAAAGAATAGATGATATATAATTGGAGATACAAAAAATAGGGAAAAAAAGCATTTATAAAATATAAAGAGGTAATCATTATAATTTTTAGAAAGTGGTAAAAGAATCCAAATTTAAAATGTCAACAAATCCAAAGAGTATTAGGTAAAAAGCAATCCACGCATACACACATCATAGTAAAATCAAAGAACATCTTAAAAGCAGTGAAAAAATTATCTTTCAAAAGTTAGACATCTGATTAGTCTACAGAACACAAGACGAGAGCCATGAAATGGCTCAGTCTGATAACATGAGTTCCATTCCGAGGACCCACATGGTAAGAGGGAACTGACTCACATAAATTGTCCTTTGATCTCCATATATATGCATGTACACACACATACAGTTATAAAAAGTTTAAAAAGAATAACAAAGAATGAGAGACTAGAATATTAAGATTATTATAAATGAAATGAAATCTATCTAGTACCAACCCTAGCATTTTAAAGCCACTGAACTCATACATGGATTAAAGAGAAATTAAGATTTAATGAAAAAGATGTCATGTATGACAACAGTTCTGTCTGGTTGTGTGTTTGGTGTGTGTGTGTGAACTTGACATAAACTAAAGACATCTGAGAAGAGGGAACCACGGTTGAGAAAATGCTTCTATAAGATTGGCCTGTAGGTAAGCATATATGGCATCTTAATTAGTGATTATTGGGGAAAAGGGATGGGGTTGGGGAGAACCCACTGTGGGCTATGCTACTGCTGGCTGTGCTGCTCTAGTATCAGAGTATGTAAGAAAGCAAACTGATGAGCTGGGTATAGTAGTAGCACATGCTTTTAACCCTAGCACTCAGGAGGCAGAGGCAGTAAGTTGAAGGCTAGCCTGGTCTACATAGTGAGTCCAGAACAGACAGAACTATATAGTAAGATCTTGTCTCAAAAGGGGAAAAAAAGGCAAAATGAGCAAGCCATAAGGAGCAAACCAGTATATAGCACTCCTCTACAGTTTGTGTCATTTCCTGCCTTTAGGTTCCTGCCTTGAGTTCTTGCCCTAAATTCTCTTAATAATAGAGTGTGATGGAGCTGAAATAAATCCTTTCCTCCCAAGTTATTGTTGATGATGGTGGTTATTGCAACATTAGAAATCCTAACTAAGACAAGTTCTGTACTAAAGAAAAGACTAAGGGACAATGACCACAGATGAAGGAAATAGTATACACATATTAAGACTAACCAAGAAATGACTAGGAAAGAGAAAATCTAGCCCTAGCATGACCAAAAGAAAGCACACAAATCCACCATTAACATATTCTATAAGCTTACTATAGGCATGCACCACTGTATGCAGCACATCATGTTTTAATACAATCATCATAATAATATATTAAAGGGAAGGAAAAACCAAATCAAGGAGATAATAACATCTGGTACATCTGAGTAGATCAAAGACAGGGAAGGCTCCAGTTTTGGAGACAAGCAATGGTTCTGTAAATACTTGCTTCATCATTACATTTATGTTACATACTTTGCAATGAGTTACATTTCACAATAAAACACTGTGAAATAGGGGCTGGAGAAATAACTCAAGCAGGTAAGAGCACTTGCTGCTCTTACAGAGGACAAAGCCACTACATAGGTGGCTTACAACCATCTGTAATGCCAGCTCTACAGGTAACATATGCATGGTAAGCAGACACACATGCAGGTAAAGCACTCATATGTATAAAATAACTATTTTTTTTTATTTAAAAAAATTCTAAAATTAAATGAATTAAATACGACTAAATAGCAATTACTATAACAGAAAATGGAGACAGAATAACAGATAGGCTTATATTATATTATGAAATGAACTACAGACAGAATCATTCATACCTACATATATTACTATGATTCAGTAGCACATTGTTAATAAACTTTGAATTTAAGACTATTTCATAGCTAGACCTGGTGAAATTACAAGAAAATAAAGCAATTTTCTATGCTTTCAATATTTTATGTTAAGTTTTCTTATTATGACAGATTTTACTGCAATAAAAACTGGGAGAGATTTCCTTAAAAAGAATATAATGTATAGAAACTTACCTGACTTTTCAGATAGAGGAAAAAGCCTGGCCAAAAAGAGCTGAATTCTTCCACAGAAAACTGTATTCTGAGATTTAGACAATCTTCTGAGGAGATCTAACAATGTTCAGAAATGAATAACACAGAAGAGATTATTTTATGTTTATTATAATCGTACCTGAATTTTAAACTATTTGTCCAGGATTTTCCTTAAGCAAGGGTTCTCAAAATGGAACTAGCAGTCATTGTCAAAGAAAATACTATAAGTTAAAAACAAAGTTCTGTTGACAAAAATCAATCAAAGTGAATGATGAGTCTTAATAAATAAGACTGTTAACTTAAAAACAAAGATCCTAATCCACTTTTAAGACATCTTCATTGTTAAACAATAAACCACCTATTCTTCTGGTCACATTCACAGTTTTAAAAGCAATAATTTAATACTGAATTACTTACCATTGCACATACGCAGTAAGTAATTTTTGCCAGCAGAATAGAATGTATTCTGAAATTAAGACCAAAATTATTACTATAGTTTGGAAGTTGCCCACTCCCTTCAATAAGCCATAGGAATTAAAATATTAAAGAGTACTAATGTATAAGAGTCTATTTCACTACTTTTACTTATTTCAAAGCATTTTCATTTGAATATCTGTAACAGCATAGCATTGAATAACTTGTAAACATCTAGAAGTGTGTGTTTGCTTTATCTTTAAAAATTTGTTTTACATTCGTTAATTTTATGAGTACTTTCCTGCATATATGTATGTGTACTACATGTGTGTATAGTGTCTACAAAAAGGCTAGAAGAGGGCGTCAGATCACCTTGAACTGGAGTTACGGATGATGATAAGCCACCATGTATGAGTGCTGGGAATTAACCCAGGTTCCCTGAAGAAGTAACAAGTACTCTAAATTGCTAAGCCGTCCCCCAGTCTTCTTTATTTGTTTGAGACAGGTTCTCCCTGTGTAGACTAGGCTAGCTTGGAACACAGCTTTCCTCCCTATACCTCATAACTTTACATTATTATGCCTGATTGAAGAAAGTATGTACTTTCAAATTACTTGTTAAGTTTTGTATTTCAAAATTTTCTCTATATCTGATTCTTATTATTACATAATATATAATTCTTTCATAGGGACAAGTGTTTTGGCAACCACCAATATTAGAATTATTAGCAAATAAAGCACAAACAAAACTATCTTCTGAATTCTATTATAGAGATAATATTAGCAGGAAAGGAAACCAAGGCACTTACTGACTTCCAAGTAGCAACATTTTTTTCGACAAATGTGAATATTGTGTCGCACTGATCTAAAGGAAGGCAGTCCAAGACATCTCCCAATAGCACAAATGGTGTGGACGCAGTACAGACACCTGCAAATGGGGTACAAATCAGTGAAGAACTAGTGACACTGCCTTCCAGCCCAAGAAAAAGAATCCATGAATAGGCTATATTACAAAGTAATAATAAAGTCAAAGTTACTATATGCCTCTAAAATCAATGTCAGTAAAGAATGTTTTAGCCATTCATTTGACACTGAATAGAAGTTCAATAAGTATGTGTCAAGTTGAGTTAAACGTATTTATGGACAAACTGGAAACACAAAACATAAAGTACTACTACTAATAATCTCTTTCAAAAATAAGACTTTCCTCTGCAGAAAACTGTATTTAAGCCTTTATTTGCAGTTTAAGTAGACAAGTCCATGGTTTTCTAAAGTTCTAGGCAAAGTTTCCAGTTTGTAGTAAAGCTATCACCAATCTTAAGTAAATAATATAGCAAGTTAATGAACTAAGCACATACTATAAACTGAGGAATAGGGTGAGGAAAACTGTTGGGGAACTCATCTAAGTATGCTGGATAAATGAATGAATAACTGAACTAATAAACAGCTTACACAAAAGTTTAATAAGTAAATGAAAATTTAGGAAGTTAGATTTACAAAATAGCTCACTTTGACACTGGGAAACCATTTTTATCTTGTGTGCTCTAGGGATATAAAGTATCAAAAGAATACGTGATACAAATAATACTTAACAGGTTCAAAGGCAATTTTCACATATATTATTTAAATTAATCAAATAAAATCTGAACCAAAAGGGTTAATAAATATTGATGAACTGCTTTTCATTTTCACTTTCCATATTTTCAGAATATTCTTATCATGTATCAGTGTCTATGTCCTATGTTTAAAGTCTTTTAAACTAATCTTATATAGTACTGATACATTTTTACCAAAGATTTATTTATTTTATATGTATGTGTGTGTGCCTGAGTATATGTATGTGCACCCTATGCGTGCAGGTGCCTGCAGAGGCCAGAAGAGGACTTCATATTCTATGGAGCTGGAGTTATAAGTAGCTATGAGGTGCCTGTCATAGATGCAGGAACTAGATATAGGTCCTCTGCAAGAGCATCAAGTAATCTTAGCCAATGACCTATCTTCCAGTGCCCCAATGCTGTTTTTTTTAATAGAACTCTACCCAGGTTTTCTGTCAGTACGTGATACACTGGCCTTTAAACTAACCCACACATCTTGTTTCCTTTGCCATTCTCATTTCATACAATTTTCTAGCTATGCTGAACTTGGCCTTTATATAACTATTTCCTTCTCTATTTCTGGCAAACTTAATCCCTCGTGTTCCTATTTGTAGGCCAGATCTTCCTTTTTTCATTTTGTCTTATTTTGTCTCTAATTTCTGATTGGCCTGATTCAGCCTTACAAGTGCTGGCTTATAGGTATGTGTCACAGATTCCAACTCTTCTTACTTTTTAAAATTCTTCCTGATTCCTTTAAATTTTTAATTTAGAGTCACTTTCACTTCATTATATTCACCACACTCTAATCATAGCACTTACAGCACAGTGTGACAGTCACATATTTCTGTCCTCCATTAACTACTAGATTATGATTTACTCATCACCGAATCTCCAAAGCCTAACTTAGTACTATGCACACAATAAATGTTCAGTATTTGTATATGATTAAAACACTCAAAAAACAAAGAAATTGCAAACGTACATGACATAATAGAGATGAGAAATAAGTATGAATAAACTCTTGGCAAAGGTAGGAGTCAGACAATGAACAGGGAGCTGTGAATGTAGGTCAGTGGTAGAACAGCATGCATGAGGCCCTCTTCGTGGTGTCTAGCACCACACATAAAAAATGAACAAAACGAGACAGAGGTAGAGGTATGGCGAGAGTCTTAAATAAAACAGGTCAGATCTAAAACAATTTTAAAAAGAAACAGAAAAACACTTACTTTCAGTTACTCCCCCAATAGCAAGAGAAATAATAGCTAAAACGTTCTCACATGCTGAATGATTTACCTATGAATAGAGAAATAATTTTATTTACAAGTAAGAATTTGCACTAATTTGTTAACAATAAAGACAAGTTCTATGAAATTAAGCAGTCATATTACTGGAATAAAAATATCTTATACAAGGTTATTTTGTAAGATGAAAAACTATGAACAGTAATCTACACACTATAGAAGTATATTAAACAGTAAAGAGTCAATCAAAATCTTTGGGAAATATTGACTTTTGCATGACTAAGGTTATAAGCTTATTGGGTACAGAAGTTCTGAGGCTGTGGGTAAAAGTCAACAACAGGGCCTGGACTGAATCCATATTAACACTGGGGACTTAGCCGAGGGCCTTCTGCAGGAAGGCAACCATAATAGTGAGCATCCCTGAGTGCTCACTGTAGTGTTACACAACACTAACAGAACGGTATTCTCTTCTTATAAATAGAGCTGAAACTCTTGAAAGAAAAGTGACTTTCTCAGCACCTCATAACAGAAAGTGATGAACTCTGAAAAAAAGATCAATTGGTCTGACCCAGAATCATCTGAAAAACAGGGGATATTATATTATGGCTATCAGAAGAGATTCTACTGCCATGAGACCCAATTACTGCTTATTCAAAAATAAATGTTAAAAATGTTTCTTGCTGGGCAGTGGTGGTGTACGCCTTTAATCCTAGCACTTGGGAGGCAGAGGCAGGCGGATTTCTGGGTTGGAGGCCAGCCTGGTCTACAGAGTGAGTTCCAGGACAGCCCGGGCTACACAGAGAAACCCTGTCTTGAAAAAAACAAACAAAACAAAAACAACAACAACAAAAATGTTTCTTTCATTCAGGATCCCTGCTAAAGGCAATATTTAAGATTCTTCATGGTTAAATTTCTTCAGCAGCATTAAACAAACCTTAGTTATTTATATATGCTTATAGCTGAGGAAAATCCCACTAGAAAATGAGGACATGGAATCCTTGCTCTATGCTTAACACTCTTGGACTACCACTTACGCCATTACACAGTGTGTCACCACTTATATAACAGAGTGAGACTCTACTTTTAAAAATACATTTAAAAAAATGTATTTTGTATACCTGTGTGTGTTCTGTATGTGTATGGGGGACAACAAGTCAGGACATGGAGCTCTGTAGCCAGTGTCTTGACTTGCTCAGGCATCTTTCTGAGTCAGTCTTTCCTTCTTGATCTTTAAGACTGAATGTCAAAACTTTTCTTATCATCAAATCCTTAAACTGTACCTGAGCTATCAAGAGCCTAAATTAGGACTATCCTGATTCGATGCAGCTCCTAAAAGGCAGAATGCTCATGCTCAGAAAACATGTCATGTTTAAGTATCCATTTTAATAATAAAGCAGTTTCTAATAATATGATTTATTAACAGAAAATTTTAACAAATGAAGGGGGGAAATACTTACAATTTCTTCTTCCAGAACACCTCTGAAAGCTTGGTCAAGGGTACATTTTTTTTCATTTTCACTATTAAAAACATAAAAATACCTTCATTTCACAAATAGTTCACTATTAATATAAACATTCATGAAGTCCTTTTTTCATGGACAGTGTACTTTACCTGCCAGGTAACTGACTGAAGGCATTCAACAATGGCTTGATATTTTTGTTATTCAAGGCTTCTCTGGTAGATTTCTACAAAAATAAAATGACAAATAAGTAGAAAGCTTTTTCTGTTTATGAAAATTTATCATTCATCAATTATAAGTCTTTCTAAAAAATAAAAAAATAAAAATGTTTTTAACTGGGAAATATTTTCTGCCAGTCATTTTTATTAACTTTTATTTCTAATGCCATTTAATGATCCTGATCCTTGTCATATGAAACCTGGCAAGAGCTAATTAGACATTTGCATCCCCTGTTTCCCTTTCCTCTATATCATATCCATGCATGTTTCTTGCTTTAAAACAACAACAACAACAACAAAAACTCTTGCTAAGTTTGATGGGGCATCCTGCAACCAGCACTGGGGAAACATCCGTTTAAGGTCAACCTGAATTCTCTGAGTTCCAGTCTAGCCTGGGCTACATAGCAAAACCCTGACTAAACCACAATCCAAACCCCAAATCTTTATTCAGTTCTTGAATTGTATGTTTGGTTTTGAAATATTTTGGCTCCCTTAAGACCCACTCCCCACATTACTCTGTGGTTACCAGCCTTACTCCCACTTGTTAACAATGCACTGAAGCGTGGCAGTGTTTAGTCATTTCCTATCAACCTCATTTCAGCATGTTCACACACTCATACTGTTCTGTCTGTACATTCAAAGTCTATACATTCTTTCAGACTCAGCTCAAGACCTACTTCTTCCAAGCATTTTGCTCAGCTGGCACAGTACCAGGGAAATCAAAGGACGAATAAATAAATGGTTGTCTTAAACTGGCCATAATTTACAAAGGACAAAAATGTTGCAGTTACTGCATCTATTTGGAAAGCCATCTTATTACTTCATAAAGGCTTCGATGTGTACAATAAGTGTCCATTGCTGGCTCCATCACTAGGTAAGCTGAGTAACTTGGGCTCATTGGTTTCTTAATTCTCCACCCTCACCAGTTAAAGATGAGTGGTGCTGCATGTGGATCCTTGCTACTATCAGTGGCAGTGGCACTACATGGGAACTTATGAAAAATGCAGAATCTCAGCAGGGCACTGGTGGTATGCACCTTTAATCCTAGCACTCAGGTGGCAGAGGCAGGTGGATCTCTGGGAGTTCAAAAACCAGCCTGGCCCCCACCGTAGTCAAGAAACAGGAGGCCAAAAAGGTGGTCAATCCTTTGTTCGAGAAAAGGCCCAAGAACTTCAGCATTGGGCAGGACATCCAGCCCAAGAGATCTAACACGCTTCGTTAAATGGCCCCGCTACATCAGGCTGCAGCGGCAAAGAGCCATCCTCTATAAGAGGCTCAAAGTACCTCCTGCCATTAACCAGTTCACCCAGGGCCTGGCAGGCAAACAGCTACTCAGCTGCTTAAGCTTGCCCACAAGTACAGGCCAGAGACAAAGCAAGAGAAGAAGCAAAGGCTACTAGCCTGTGCTGAGAAGAAAGCTGCTGGCAAAGGGGATGTCCCAACTAAGAGACCACCTGTCCTCCGAGCAGGAGTCAATACAGTCACCACCTTGGTGGAGAACAAGGCGGCTCAGCTGGCGGTGACTGTCCATGATGTAGACCCCATTGAGCTGGTGGTTTTCCTGCCTGCCTTGTGTTGAAAGACGGGGGTGCCCTACTGCATCATCAAGGGAAAGGCCAGGCTGGGTCACCTGGTCCACAGGAAGACATGCACCACTGTTGCCTTCACACAGGTTAACCTGGAAGACAAGGGTGCTCTGACTAAGCTGGTGGAAGCTATTAGGACCATTATAATGACAGATATGACGAGATACACCATCACTTGGGGAGGCAACGTCCTGGGTCCTAAGACTGTGGTTCACACTGCTAAGCTGGAAAAGGAAAAGGCTAAAGAACTTGCCACTAAACTGGGTTAAAAAATGTACACTAAGTTTTCTGTACAACACAACAAAAAGATTTATGTATTGTATGTGTGTGAGTGCTCCATTTCCATTTATGCCTGCATGATAGAAGAGGGCATCAGATCCCATTATAGATGGTTGTGAGGCACCATGTGGTTACTGGGAATTGAACTCAGAACCTCTGCAAGAGCAGCTAGTGCTCTTAACTACTGAGCCATCTCTCCAGCTCCGGTAGTGGAGTTCTTTGCTTGATATGTTCTAGCCCCAGGACTGAGAAAAATGGGTCTGAGCTACTGTAACAGAAGAAAACGTTTCTTTTTATTTATTTATTTATTTATTTATTTATTTATTTATTTATTTTGGTTTTTCGAGACAGGGTTTCTCTGTGTAGCCCTGGCTGTCCTGGAACTCACGCTGTAGACCAGGCTGGCCTCGAACTCAGAAATCCGCCTGCCTCTGCCCCCCAAGTGCTGGGATTAAAGGCGTGCGCCACCACTGCCCGGCCGAAGAAAACGTTTCTAATGACATAAACAAGGCATAATCTCTCAAAACCAAACACCTTGAAAAGCAGAAAATGGTTAAGAAAACTACTTATTATGAAGAATCTCTTTTCTCTCTTACAATTTTCCTTCTGGCATCATTACAACTACCTAAACACAGTTAAATATCTAAGTAGAAACGTGCATATAATCTTAATACAAATGGTAGAGATTATGGGCCCAATAGCTTGTAACAGTGTTCTTCATACATATATTGCTGTGATGGGCAACAGAAAAAGGATCATGGATTTAAGGTCAGAAAAACGAGAAAAGTCAGTCAATTCAGTTTTGTTTTTTGAGGGGTTAGAGGTTTCTTAGATTCTAGCTCATACGCGAGAGACCAAAAAAAAAAAAAAATACTTTTAGTGTTATTCTGACACACAAACCATCATCAAAGTGTTCTTGAATGCTCAACAACCCTTTCCCAAATAGGCAAGAACGAAATAGCAGCTGGTAACTCTTCCCAGTTGGTAACCCTTCCCAAGGTGGTCAGTTTGTCTCTTCCCGCTTAGGAGCTCCTTATCCATCTCTGGATGAAATGAGCAAGGCGAAAGGGGGGTAAATTGACTGCTAGATTAGCCACCGGGTAGTGTAGGAGGCGGGGCAGAAACAGACTTCAGGGCTCCTGCCCGAGAAATCTGCTCCGGTCAGCTAGCAGATGAGCTGAAGCTGACTGAGCTAGTCTGTGGGTGAGCTTTCCATGCTCGCCCGCAAGAAGACGGCAAGGGCCAGGGGTTTCGTGACTCGCTAGCGGAGGGGCAGAGGAGGACCCACTGACGCGTAGCCAGTGTGCCTTTCCCCTTAATGTCAGTCCCGGAAGGGGCCAAGAGTGGACCCGGCGGCGAAAATCCTTCAGTTCCTGGGAAATTTTCAGCGAGAGATAAGGGGAAGAATAAAGCCAGGTCAGAATCACGGCCTTCAGCTCCCCCCTCACACGATCCCCCCCAGCTCACCGTAAACCGCGTCCGCGCTTCGGGCAAACTGAAAAGCGCCGGCGTCGGAGACATCTTGGATGCGCGTGCCCACCACTGTACTGCGGCGCCCAGTGATGACGTCAGACCGGGAGCAACAAGACGGCCGGGCGCGGCTAGAGTGGCCAACGGCGAGGCTCTCTTGATGGGATCTGGCTCAGCCATGTGACTCATAGGCCGCGCTCTGGGACGGCACTTGGAGTGGAGCGGCCTAAGGTGTCTCGCTCTGTCAGCTCCTCCTGGGCACAGACAAGGCTGGTTTTCCTGGCGGGCGAATGACGGCTTGGTGCCGCTTCAGGGGGTGCCGGAAGGTAGCGCTCTCGAGAAGCCGCAGTAGTGGCTGGCCTGAGGAAGCAGTGGCACTGCGGCGGTACTTAACGTCCCCCACCCCCGCCTGCGGTCTTCCCGGAAGTCTGAATGCCAAAGAAGTGGCTGATTTCGGGTTTGTCTGATAGCTCGGTGGCCCGCGGACCCTGAAGTTCTGGAATATCACACCCGTTTCAC
This sequence comes from Mastomys natalensis, assembly GCA_021653895.1. Taxonomy (NCBI): domain Eukaryota; kingdom Metazoa; phylum Chordata; class Mammalia; order Rodentia; family Muridae; genus Mastomys; species Mastomys natalensis. The sequence goes on from JAJTUV010001347.1 coordinate 655,130, forward strand.
AGAGCTGTTGTAAAGAATGAAGTGGCCGGATAGACTCATAAGTAGTTATTTTTATTGTTACTATTATTTTGAAGCAGGTTCTCCCTATGTATCTCTGGCCAGCGTGGAACTCTCTAAGTAGGCCAGGCTGGCCTTGAACTCAGAGATTCGCCTGACTGGCTCCCAATTGCTGGGATTACAAGGTTGAGCCACCGTGTCCGGCATACTTACTACTGATATCTTTACTTGGAACTGTACTGTAGTGAAGACCTTTGAGGAATACAGGAGCTATTGCTGCTTGGAAAATGAGCGACACTGCATCCAGGTTGTAGGCATACCTTGCAAAACCGGTGATCATTACCTCCTCTGCCTCTCTTTTCTCTGGAGAAGTTTAGCCAGTGAGAAACTAAATGACAGTAATCTAATTGTAGTTAACCTACAGAATAATAAGTACTAAGTTAAAGGCAAGAGAATTTTCACAGCCGGTAAGAATACAGGGAGTTAAGGAAAAATTAACTGCAGGATCTTGCCACTAATGGAAATTGTGAATAATGATGACTACCAGGATGGTTGCAATCTTTTTATTTTAGCCAACAGATAATTGAAGTGTGGTTATAGAAAAGCAATATTGGGAAAATTGTTAATTTGGAAATATACTTTATTGATCCCTGATTATCATTTTATCACAGCTAATTGACCATCTACAAGACCTAAGCTCTAAATACAAGTCTGAGCAGAAGAGATGGAGTTTATTGACTTATCCATAAAAACCCAATTCGAGTTCCAATTGTTTATTCAGTAAACATTTCTTAGACCCTTTGTATAAAGAATTGGTTGACTAAATTAGTTCCCATAACCTACATTGGGCAACTCAAAATTATCAGTGACTCCTGCTCTCGGGGTATCTGACCTGACCTCTGGGCACCCACAATCACATGTACACATAATTTAAAATAGATCTTTAAGAAGATGGGTGCGCCGGGCTGTGGTGGCACATGCCTTTAATCCCAGCACGTGGGAGGCAGAGGCAGGCGGATTTCTGGGTTTGAGGCCAGCCTGGTCTACAGAGTGAGTTCCAGGACAGCCAGGGATATACAGAGAAACCCTGTCTCGAAAAACAAAAAAAACAAAAAAAAACAAAAAAAAAAGGGTGCTTTTTCATTATGTATTCATGTCTATAAACTAAGGCCGAGATAGCGAGTTAGCTCGGTCTTCATAGCTATTGCAGGGGCTGTGTAACACTCCCCTTCCCTTGTCAGCCTTGTCCCACCCTCTCCCCAGGCTCTTTTTAATTGGATATTTTATTTACATTTCAGATGTAATCCCCCCTCCCAGGAGCTCCCCATCCAGCCTCCTACCCCCAGCTCCCTACCCAGGATTTCCCTCCACACTGAGGAGTCCAGCCTTCACTGGACTAAGGACTTCCTCACCCACCTATGCCTGACACTGTCATCCTCCCCTACATACACAGCTGGAGCCTCCCTATGTGCTCCCAGGCTGGTGGTTTAGACCCTGGGAGCTCTAGTTGGTTAGTATTGTTGCTCTCCTCATGGGGCTGCAAACCCTTTCAGCTACTTCAGTCTTCTCTCTCACTCCTCCATTGGGAACCTCATGATCAGCTCAATGGTTAGCTGTGAGCATCTGCCTCTGAATATGTCAGACTCTGGCAGACCTCTAAGGAGACAGCTATATCAGGCTCCTGTCAGCATACATTTCTTGGCATCCACATCTGTGTCTACCTTTGGTGACTGCACAAGGGATGGATACCCAGGTGGAATAGTCTTTGGACAGCCCCTCCTTCAGTTTCTGTCCCACGCTTTGTCTCCATATTTGCTCCATATTTGAGTATTTTGTTCCCCCTTCTAAGAAGGGCCAAAGCACCCACACTGGTCTTCCTTGTTCATGAGCTTCATGTGGTCTGTGAGTTATATCTTGGATATTTCGAGCTTTTGGGCTAATATCCAATTATCAGTGAGTACATACCATGTGTATTCTTTTGTGATTGGGTTACCTCACTCAGGATGATATTTTCTAGTTCCATCCATTTACCTAACAATTTCATGAATTCATTGATTTTTAATAGTTGAGTAATATTCCATTGTGTAAATGTACCACATTTTCTGTATCCATTCTTCTGTTGAAGGACATCTGGCTTCTTTCCAGCTTCTGGCTTATAAATAAGGCTGCTATGAACATAGTGGAGCATATGTCCTTGTTATATGTTAGAGCCTCTTCTGGATGTATGCCCAGGAGTGGTATAACTGGGTCCTCAGGTAATGCTATGTCCAATTTTCCGAGGAACTGCCAGACTGATTTCCAGAGTGGTTGTACCAGCTTGCAATCCCACCAGTAATGGAGGAGTGTTCCTCTTTCTCCACATCCTCACCAGCATCTGCTATCACCTGAGTTTTTTATCTTGGCCATTCTGACTGTTGTGAGATGGAATCTCAGGGTTGTTTTTATTTGCATTTCCCTGGTGACTAAGGATATTGAAATTTTCTTTTGGTGCTTTTCAGCCATTCGAGTTTCCTCAGTTGAGAATTCTTTGTTTAGCTCTGTAACCCATTTTTAATAGGGTTATATGGTTGTCTGGAGTCTAGTTTCTTGAGTTCTTTGTATATATTGAATATTAGCCCTCTATTGGATGTAGGATTGGTAAAGATCTTTTTCCAATCTGTTGGTTGTTGTTTTGTCCTATTGACAGTGTCCTTTGCCTTTATCGAAGCTTTGCAATTTTATGAGGTCCCATTTGTCAATTCTTGATCTTAGACCACAAGCTATTGGTGTTCTGTTCAGGAACTTTTCCCCTGTGCCTAGGTATTTGAGGCTCTTCCCCACCTTCTCTTCTATTAGTTTCTGTGTATCTGGTTTTATGTGGAGGTCCTTTATCCACTTGGAGTTGAGCTTTGTACAAGGAGATAAGAATGGATTGATTTGCTTTCTTCTACATGCTGACCTCCAGTTGAAGCAGCACCATTTGTTGAAAATGCTGTCCTTTTTCCACTGGATGGTTTTTAGCTCCTTTGCCAAAGATCAAGTGACCATAGGTGTGTGGGTTCATTTCTGGATCCTCAATTCTATTCCATTGATCTTCCTGCCTGTCTCTGTACCAATACCACGCAGTTTTTTTTTTGTTTTTTTTTTTATCACTATTGCTCTGTAGTACAGCTTGAGGTCAGGGATAGTGATTCCCCCAGAAGTTCTTTTATTGTTGAGAATAGTTCTCAGTGTCCTGGGTTTTTTGTTATTCCAAATGAATTTGCAAATTGTTCTTTCTATCTCTATGAAGAATTGAGTTGTAATTTTGATGGGGATTGCATTGAATTTGTAGATTGCTTTCGACAAGATGATCATTTTTATTCTATTAATCCTGACAATCCATGAGCATGGGAGATCTTTCCATCTTCTGAGATCTTCTTCGATTTCTTTCTTCAGCGACTTGAAGTTCTTGTCATACAGATCTTTCACTTGCTTGGTTAGATTCACACCAAAGTATTTTATATTATTTGTGACTATTGTGAAAGCTGTCATTTCCTTAATTTCTTTCTCAGTCTGTTTATCCGTTGAGTAGAGGAAGGCTACTGATTTGTTTGAGTTGATTTTATATCCAGCCACTTTGCTGAAGTTGTTTATCATGTTTAGGAGTTCTCTGGTGGAAGTTTTAGGGTCACTTAAGTATACTATCATATCATCTGCAAATAGTGATATTTTGACTTCTTCCTTTCCTATTTGTATCCCTTTGACCTCCTCTTGTTGTCCAATTGCTCTGGCTAGGACTTCAAGTACTTTATTGAATAGGTAGGGAGAGAGTGGACAGCCTTGTCTAGTCCCTGATTTTAGTGGGAATGCTTTAAGTTTCTCTCCATTTGTTTGATGTTGGCTACTGGCTTGCTGTATATTGCTTTTACTATGTTTAGGTATGGGCCTTGATTCCTGATCTTTCCAAGATTTTTACCATGAAGGGGTGTTGACCTCTGAGCACCCACAATGACACGAACACATAATTTAAAATAGATCTTTAAAAAGACGGGTGCTTTTTCATTATGTATTCATGTCTATAAACGAAGTCTGAGATAAACTCAGTCTTCATAGCTATTGCAGGGGCTGTGTAGCACTATCCTTCCCTTGTCAGCCTTGTCCCACCCTCTTACCAGTCTTTTTAAAAAAAAAAACAAAAGAAAAACAAAAACAATTTGACAAATAAGTGGAGGCATATACCCAGGGCTAATCTCTGAAATTTTTATTCTGGGAGTTAGGGATGAGGGTGTAATAGTGATAAGATCATTTACCTAGTATATTCAAGGCCAGGGTTCCATCCTAAACACCCCCCAAGAAGAAAAGAATTAAACTATTAGAGTTTTAAATGATAGCTTACGTTGGTTGGAAGACTCAGAAGTTAGCAGAAAGTTGTCAGAGGCTTGGCAGGTAAATGAAAGTGTGGGTTGAACTTTAGAGCGGCCTTGTTAGAAGCAAGACAGCTTCAGTCTTTCTCACTCTTTCTCTTTTTTCATTTTTTGTATATCTCTGCTAACACCATCTCTGCTAGTTTCTGTGCCTTGATTTTGCAGCCTCTGAACACTTGTCACCTCACCAGTGTTACAGCTATCTTGGATAATCTTCAGATCTCCATTATTTTACATCTCTATAGATTCAGGGTTATAGGTGAGAGTTTTTGACTTTTTGACTGATCATTTCCAAATCTTGGCCTTTGTGTTCTGGGAGCTTTTATATCCATTTCTTGCCTCTTTTCAGCTTATGTAAAATCATATAGCTCCATTTCAGTATTTATTTCCTTAGGGAGTTTTGATTTCAAATAGTTAGCAAGATAATAATCTACTGGTCACCTGTATCTTGTTACTTCAGGGGCCATGATGAATATTGAACTAATGTATCTTTCCTACTGCTTGGCGGATGCTTAGCCACAGAGAAAAAGCACATGAAACAGTTGAAAGATGGACTGAGAAAATTTTCAAGAAAGGTTGGGGAAGTAGGATCTTAAATGGAATGGAGATATGGATTGTAGCAGTTTGAGTTCTGAATTATTACATGTTCAATTGCAGCTCTACCCATCCGTCTAAGTTACATAAACCCAGTAATCCCTTTCCATGATAGCCTAATGCTATTAAGAGTTAGACTCATTAATTTGTTATCAGTATCATCTGATTAATACAAGAACCGAGGGGCAATTCATTTGCAATTATGTGGCTTATTACTTAAATTTCCTTTTCATTTTTCAAAATCAAAATGAATTTGGGCCACGAAGTCCTGAATGGGATCAACTGATGATCGAAGGTCCCCATGAGCCTAATGAAGTTAGTAGCTGGATTTTGCCTCTAAGCAGCAGTATTTTGTGAATCTATACGTAGGAAAGTAGCATATATGCCTTTTCATGGGTGACGTCTGTATTCAGTGGATGTGGATGAGAATATGAATCTTATCCTTACACTGACTGGAGAGTGATACAGTGAGAATTGTTTCTAGTGTTTCATTACTAGTGGCTCTAAATGATATCATCAGAGCAGTTGTAGAGAGAAACAAAAGACTGTTATTTTAGTCTGGAGTATCACTGAACTCTGAATTCTTCAGTCCAGGTAGTTTATTTTGAAGGTTTTCCAAGGAAACAGGGCAGTGGAACTGGGAAGAATGAAACAGAAAAGCCAATATATAAGGTATATTTTAGGGTTGGCCATTGTGTTAGGTTTTTCCTATAGCTGTGACAAAAATACCTGACAGGAATAACATATGGGAAGATAAATTTATTTTGTCTCATGGTCCAGAGGATATCAGTCTGCCATGTGTCTGTAGGAACAGAGTGGTTCATGTAAGTAGGAACGACAGCACAGCTTTGTTGACATTGTCTCAGATCAGGAAGCATAGAGCACAAAGCAAGTAGAGCTGGCCAGGAACCCTTAGTGGTCTACACTTAAATCCAAAAGCTAGGTCCTAGATCTCAAGGTTCCACAGTCCATCAGAATAGTACCATTTGAGGACCTAGTGTGCAAACACATGAGCCTGTGGGGGACATTTTAATTCAAACCATAGCAGTCACTGTTATGGGTGACTGGAATTCAAGTTTTGTAAAAGTAACTTCTATTTGCCTGATGTGATTGCCGTCTCAGAGGCTTACGGCCGAACAAGCTCACCGTTTCTTGTTCTTTCTGAACTCTGCTAGTTTCTGAACTCTTTCAGCTAGTTTAACTTAGCTGTTCTGGCTCAAACTCCTCTCCAAGCTGATTCAATCTGGCTTCCCTCAGTGTCTTAGTGAATTGTTCTGCTTGGCCTCAAACTAATGCTGGCAATTTGTCCTAATCTTCTGGCTCCTTATTCTCTAACTTCAGCTGCCTCTGCTGACCTGCACTGAACTCACGGATGAACTCAGCTATACTACACTGCACTGATACCCAACTGACTGAACTCCCCACTCACTCGACTGACTCCCTGCTCTTACATAGCTTCTCATGAGAGTTGAGGATATCCTGTCTCTGACTCATTCTGTCAAATCTTTCTCTGATTCGTCACTTTGTCTGTCAATTAGATATAAATATTTGGGATTAAAGAGCATGCCTATATTCTAGCCAGATCTCACAGACCTAAATGCCTTTGAATGTGATTAGAGCAGTCATGTTGCTGGATTAAAATTCCTGTACAAATTTTACTGAGACCTTTTGAGACACTATATTTAGTACACCATAATATGATTTGTCCAGTGGGAAGGGGCATCCCCTATAAGTGTAAATTATGATGGTAGATGGGCTTGAGGATGCAGCTCGTGTTGATAGAGTGTTTGCTTAGTACTGGTGTATAGCCCCGGGGTTTGATTGGCTATATAGTGAGTTCTAGGCTAGCCTGGGCCATGAGATATCCTATTTCAGAAAACAAAGTAGATAAAAATAAATTATGCTGATAGAAATAAAATCAGGTCTCAGAACATGGATAGATCTAGCTTAATATTTATATGACTTGGGAAGTTCAATATTTAAGAACAGTAATTCAAGAATATGCAGGATGTGATGATGTGTGCCAATAATTCCAGGTACTTAGATAAGTAAGAAAGGAAAGTTATAAGCTTGAGACCAGCCTGGGATTTATAGAAAGACCTTTGTTTTCAGTAAAGTAAAATGAATACATGTAATTTTAGGAAAGTAGGTGACAGTATTACAGCTATCTAAACATAAATCCAGACTGATATCCTTCTGTAATTATTTCCATATTTTAGCTGTGTATTCTTATCACTCCATGCGGAATGGTTTTGTACAAGGTGGAAAGATTTGTGGTTCATCTACGACTTCTACATCTACAGCTTTTGTTTTGGTAGTGTTTCTTGGTTCAAGAACTGCAGCCATTTGGTATCTCCTATTATTATTAGAACCTGATATCTATAGCCAGAGCTGGCCCAGCTAGACATGTCCCTTGTACCATAAGTTCTCCATCTTCTAACACATCAGTTCTTTTTTTTTGTTTTGTTTTGTTTTTTTTTTTTTTTTTTTTTTTTTTTTAGACAGGGTTTCTCTGTGTAACCCTGGTTGTCCTGGAACTCACTCTGTAGACCAGGCTAGCCTCAAACTCAGAAATCTGCCTGCCTCTGCTTCCCAAGTGCTGGGATTAAAGGCGTGCGCCACCACTGCCTGGTACACATCAGTTCTTGTTGGGAGAAACTGGGCATGGAGCTTAAATGTTGAACACTTAATGAATGAACAGAGTAATGAAGAGAGTAACATTTAAAGTGTCTTTAGCTATGTGTCCTGGATGCTTAACAGGGTATGCCAGTAGAAAATTGTCCTCATGGGCCAAGAAGTATGAAATACTGCAGTCAAATCTCCAGAAAAATAGAAGTATTATAACAACCAAAAAATATCAGAAATGAAGAAACAAAGATAACATGAGAAACAATAACTGAATCTGCAGATAGACTTAAACTCATCTACATCAGAAATTACATTAAAAGTAAATCATGGAATAATAAAATGAGCAGAATAAAAGTAAATAGAATGTATGGCTCTTGAGGTTGCTCAACAAGTAAAATGACTTGCCGTGCAACTGCCGTTCAATTGAAAAACGAAAAATTATAGAAATCCTATTGTTTTTATATATATGAATATATATATGTTCTTTTTTAGATTTCCCTTCAAAGGGCATGGAAAATCCTCTCTGAAACAGGCTACCTGGCTGATTACAAAAGGAGAACATTCGAGTTAGCCAGGCGTTACAAAGAACCTGGTGGTGACCACAATAGCCAGGCAGCTAGTGAGAACCATAGCAACTGGGCGAGACTACACTAGCAGGGCAAGACTGCATTTCTAAAAAGATAAGAGTACAGAGTGTTTCACATGGCCCTGACTCACCTAGGTTGGGTTCCTCTGGAATGTTGCGCTATTCTTATGATTTTGCTTCCCTAGCAACCCTCGCCCCTCCCCATCCCTGGTTTGTGGGTATAAGATCTCCCCTCAGACCAGTAATTGGGGTCAACTCTACTCCTGCGTGAGCTAAAGAGTTGACCACAGCCGACTGTTTCCACCTGAATAAACCTCTGCTTGATTGCATCCAGTCCCAGAGTCTTGAGAGTTACTGGGTGGTAGCGTTACGCCAAGACTTGAATGGGGGTCTCCCTTGAGTGGGGGTCTTCACAATAAGTCCCCAGAACTCATGGTGGAAGAGGCAGCCAGTGAAAGTTTCCTTTCACCTTGGGTACTTTGGCATGCCTGCACCTGAATATAACCGTACTAAGAAAAATAATAAATACAGTGTAAATGCAATGCAGAATTGTGGATTGGCTTCTTGAACAGAATAAGGATATGGAAACCTGTTGTCATCCAAATAAAATCTAGAGTTTAGTTAATATTAATGTCCAAATAGTTACTCTTTTGGTTAAAAAAATGTAGTTATATAAAGATGCTAATGAAGATTAAGTGAAGGGTTGCTTTAAGGTGTTTTCCACATTTTCTGTAAACAATATTGTTCCAAATTAAAATGTTTCTTAAAAATATAAATGGACTTCATGTCATAAAGATCATCTAGTGTCAGTCTTGACTGGGAGTATTCAATTTTTAAAAATATGTCTGGGTGTGGTACACACCTTTAATCCCAGTATTCAGGAGGCAGATCTCTGGGAGTTTAAGGCCAGCCTGGTTTACATAATGAGTTCCAAGCCGACCACAGCTACATAATAAAGCAACCCTGTCTAAAAAGAAGGTTAAAAAAAAAAAAAAAGAGTATAGTATAAGAGGACAGAAAAATACTCAAGCAAGTTTCACTCATGAGAAACACTGCATTACCAGGTAAACATTCATTACATTATTCTTGATTTATTACACTTTATAAGATGATCAGGTTTTTGTTTGTTTTGTTTTACAAGTGGGATATTTATGGTAGCCCTAACTTGAACAGTTCTTGGAATGATTTTTCCTGGCAATTTGTTTTCACTTTATATGTCTGGCACTGTTTATTGTCTTTCTGGGGAGCACCACACATGTGGGAGTTAGAATGTGCCTCTGGTCTGATTTCTCCTTTCATTTTCACATGGGGCCAGGCTTGTGTGGTATTCAGTTTTACCTGCCGAGGCTTTTCACTAGCCCATCTCTGTCATATTTTGATTTTCATAAATTTTTAAATTATTTCTGCCATGGTAACATGTTGTTTTTAATGACTTTTAAAAAATGTTTAATTTTAATCCATAAATGTGTGTTATTGATCCATAAAGAATTTCGTATCGGCCACAATACTTCTTTAAGTCAGAGTAATCACAGCATAGTCCTAACTCTTCAATTCTTGAGGTCTGAGAGAGGTGAAGAAGCAGAGAAAGAAAAAGATTGAAGTTAGCAGAGATTGGTTATGGAGGTTTAAGGAAAAAGGCTAGCTAGCCATCTAACTTAATAGTGAAAGGCAAAATAGCAAGCACTTGTATAGAAGCTGCAGCAAGTTATTCAGCAATTTGACTAAGATAATAAAGCGGCTGCACTCCATAATAAATTGTTAATGTGGATAAAACTGCCTTATATTGGCAGAAGGTCATATCCAGGGCTTTCTTCACTAGAGATTCAGTAATTGTTGACTACAAAGGAGAGAGAGACTTTCCTGTTAGGGGCTAACATAGCTGATGCCTTCTAATTGCTTATCTACCATTCTCAAAAAATAAAAAAATCGGGATAGGAACACAGCTGTCTATAATCTCTCCCTCCCTCCTCTCTCTCTCTCTCTCTCTCTCTCTCTCTCTCTCTCTCTCTCTCTCTCACCACACACACACACACACACACACACACACACACACACACACACATTTGCTGGGGGTTGAACTCAGGGCCATATATGTGCTAAGCTTACATCCTATCACTGAGCTCCACTCCCAGTTTCTACTTCTCAGAAAGAAAAAAAAAAAAAAATCCTGGTCTTGCCTATAAGTGATACAACTCAGTCAAGAGCTTTGATGCTGCTGTACAATGAAGTTGATATTTTCATATCTGTTAACAGCAGCTATTTTGTGGCCTACAGATCAAGAAACAATTTCAACTTTTAAGTAACATTATTGAAGATGAATGTGGGTCTGCATTCTGCCTCATGGCATGGCTGCTTTGGGATTTGAAACGCAGGGAGCTTAACTGTGCTTATCCCATGTTGTAGCTATTGGGTGCTGGGTTTCGGGGAAAGTGCCAAGACACAGATCATGGGGTGGAAAAATGCAATCTGAGATGTGGGAAAGCCAAAGCTGGGTTACCAGACCCCCCAGACACCCAATTGTCCATAGGGTGTTATACAGAGGAGTTGGGAACAAAGTGTTGGGGGTCTCTAGGACTGTGACAAGACTGTGGTTATTCTCAGACCCTTGGACATCTAGGTGTCTTTGGGAGTCACAGAAGAGCCAAGAATAGAAGAGGGCCGCAAGCTGAGGACAAGCCTGGCTGGGGGAACAGAGGGAGATCCTGCTTAGCTTACCAGTGATTGTCCTTAGCTTGTTGGAGGTTATGGCTAGGAGCACAGAGAGGTCTATGGGAGAATTAAGCTGTGGCTCTGTAGGTGAAGACCTTCTACATGTTGAGACAGTTCTTGGTTCCAAACTGTTTATTGGTTGTTCATCATGGAAAATGGGTGTGAACCAACCTCTCAGGGTGGACTAGAGATTAAATACCCTTTGCAGGGAGGAATGTGCTGGAAGGGAGCTTAACTCCTTGGGCCTCTAGATACCTCGTTAGCATGGACAACTCTGGTTTGGGCTGACATGACTACGGGTCACATTTCCTGTTAGGGAGAAGAACAAGCATTTAAAGAAGCCTGAAGTTTTTTGAGTTGAGGGTTTCAGGTAAATGTGTGTGTTTTCATTTCTCAGCAGCAAGAGCTTATTTACTGTCTTTGCCTGGTGGGCTCTTTTCGCCTAGGTGCAAGGGGGCAGGGGCCTGCTCTGCTATGCCCATAGCTGTGTGCTCTAGCAAGCAGGTCCCCCCCACTTCCCTCCCCACACTTGTTTTTTCTTGGCTGGTATACCCTAAAAGTAGAGTGGAAAGAGAGGAAGCATAGGAACTTGGTGGTACCATATTGGCAGGGCCGGAGGAGTGAGAAGCAGCACCTGTAGCAGCAGCAGCAGCAGCAGCAGCAGCAGCAGCAGCAGCAGCAGCATCATCATCATCATCATCATCATCATCATCATCATCATCATCATCATCTCACTGTAGCATCATCATCATCATCATCATCATCATCATCAGCAGCAGCAGCAGCAGCAGCAGCTTAGGGAAGTGGGAGAGAGTGAGTGTGTATCAGTTTTTTGGCGCACCTTTAAGTGCTGGGCAGTGTGGGGCTGTTGGTGGGACAGCAGGCTGGGCTTGGGCTGGTGGGAAGGCAGAGAGCTCCAGGCATGAGCTGTGTAGGAGCCCTCGCTGTGGGACTGGAGGAAGGGTGGAAAGTGGACAGTGGAGGCTAGTCACTGTGGTAGCAGGGTGAGTTAAGTCCAAAATAAGATCTGCAGATTATAGCTAAGAGTCAAAGGGGAGGGGAGCCAGGAGTGGAGCTTGTTTAATGTGGAGTTGGGATGTGGGTCTGGGTGGGCCACTGTCGGGAGCGACCTTGCTTAAACATTAACTCCTTCATCAGTCGTACGTGCTTACTGGCACAAAGTCTTGGCCTCTGTGGGAAAGCACTAATTTAGTTGAGAACAAATAGCTATAGACCTTGTAGGCAGGTAGCCTCGGTGGGAAAGTACTAGCTTAGATCAGAACAAATGACCATAGATCTTATGGACAGGTACCTAGCAACCTGTTCTGCTCTGTTTCTTCTGCTAAACTTTTCACCCAGCCAATATCCTGTTCTTGAGAACACCTACACTCCCCCGACCCCCAGGAACACCTGTGCTCCCCAGAAACAAAGAGACCCTACGTTATCCCCACCCCATATCCTGCTTCTATGTGTATATAACCCGGTGTGGGAACAATAAAAAATAGCAGCTTGATCAGACTTCTTGACTCGCTGTCTGTTCTTTGCGTACCTTTGTCCCCCATTCTGTCTTTCAGGTGGTCCCCAAGTCCCAGTTCACTGCCCTGCTGGATGGGGCAGGTCACCAGCTAGGGTATGCTTCATCTGGATGTGCTCCATGTTGTTGGCACCAGTTGTGGGAAGTGTGGCGTGTGTTCCAGGCCAGGAATTTGGCAGGGAGCAGGGAGGCACCCACCATCTCAGGTGTGTGCCCACCAAATTTCCAGGGTCTCAGACCCTTGCTCTACCCATCAAGCTTCCTGACATGGTTTACTATCCCACACTGAACATTTTGGAAAGACTTATTTTCTTTACATGCTGATTCCTCTGATGTATCTTGCCAAAGAAAAGTGAAAATAATATGAAAAAGATTCACATTTCTGTGTGTCATTACCATTTATAACTCATGGAGGAGGACACTTTCTTATGCTATTGAACACAGAGAAACAGAGCTTGTGCCCAACCAAAAGCTTCCCTTAGCACTGACAAGTGTCCATGGTGTTAGAGGGCACTCTGCTTCCACAGTAGAAACATAACCACCCATAGAGTCCAGCCACAAACCCTGACACCGGTAACAGTGATCACCTAAAAGATAGATGGGCACAATAGTGTCGTGAATGTTATGGGAATAACCAGTCACTTTTGGGTTGGTTTTAAGGCCTGCTCCATGAGATGACATCCACTCCTGACACTGTTAAAGTGGCAAGAACCTGAGACTAGATAGGTCATAGGCCTAGTGGAAACCTACTAATACTATTCTGCTAAAGGAACATAGCAATAAAATGACTACTAATGACATAATGCTATACCCATAGAATAGTGCTTCACTTGACCTGATCAAAGAATAATAGATGAGAACTAGCAAAGAACCCAGAAGTGGACAGTGTACAGAGAGTGAGAGACTTTGAAGCACTCATTCCTAAGTAGAATGTCTTCTTCAAACACCTCCTCAGGGCTTGGTTCTGTGTAGAAGAGGAGGCAGAAAGATTGTAAGAGCCAGAAGTGGTATATGACTCCAAGGAAGATATGAACACAGAAGAATCCAAAGAGACTGTGACAACAGGCACGAGACTGCCACAGGTCTAAACCACACAAACTTCAGAATTGAGGAAGGGAAGTGAATGCTAAGTCCTACTGTAACCAAGAAGCTATTTGCAGTTGATGCATGCTAGAAAGTTGAAAAACCAGTGTTCTAAAATGGAGTTTCACTGTATCAATGATACTTCAGAACAGGTCCCTATTCCCAGGGTAGGTGGACAGCATAGAACAGATCCCATGTTTGCTTGCTTGTAGGCTTTTCTTTTTGTTTTATTTTGGCATTTTTTTTCTCTTTTTTATTGGATATTTTATTTACTTACATTTCAAATGTTAGCCCCTTTCTTGGTTTCCCCTCTACAAACCCCCTATCCCTTATCCCCTTACCTTGCTTCTATGAGGGTGCTTCCCCACCCACCTACCCACTCCCGCCTCATCGCCCTAGCATTCCTCTACACTGGGGCATGAAGCCTTCACAGGACCAAGGACCTCCCCTCCCATTGATGCCAGATAAGGCCCCTTCAGCTCCTCAGTCCTTTCTCTAACTCCTCCATTGGGGTCTCTGTGCTCAGTCCAATGGTTGACTGTGAGCATCCACATCTGTAATGGTTAGGATCTGGCAGAGCCTGTCAGAAGACAGCTGGATCAGGCTCCTGTCAGCAAGCACTTCTTGGTATATGCAATAGTGTCTGGGTTTGGTGTCTGCATGTGGGATGGATCCCAGGTGGGGCAGTCTCTGCATGGCCTTTCTTTCGGTTTCTTCTCCACAATTTGTCCCTGTATTTCCTTTAGACAGGAACAATTCTGCATTAAGATCAAAACTTACTTTGGTATTTTAATGTCTGATTTTGGTGGATGTGAGATTAATCGGTGGTTAAGAGTGCTGGCTACTCCTCCAGATGTTCAGGTTCAATTCCTATCACCACATGATGGCTCACAACTGCGTGTAACTCCAGATTCAGGAAATCTGATGCTCTCTTTTGGCCTCCTCAGGAACTGTATGCATGTGGTATACATATGGACAAGCAGGCACACATACAACATACAAAAATTTTCTTTTTAAAAAGAAAACTAGAACCCTAGAATATAGCAGAATTTCTGTAATCAGATGATAGTATTTGAATGGACAATGAGAATTTTTTTTTTTTTTGAGACAGAGTTCTTCTGTGTGAGTCTGGCTGTCCTGAAACTCACTCTGTAGACTTGTAGACCAAGCTGGCCTTGAACTCAATGCCTCTGCCTTTCTCCACTGGAATTAAAGGCATGTACCACAGCATAAGTATTTTTTTGTTGGTGGTGGTTTCGTTTGTTTATTTTTTGAGACAGTGTTTCTCTGCTTAGCCATGGCTGTCCTATCACTCATTCTGTAGACCAGCCCTGTCTCTGCCTCCCACGTGCTGGAATTAAAGGAATGCACCAACATCCCAGAAAAAAATATATTTTAACGAGAAAGCCACAGATGAAAAATAGGAAGTCCTGAGAAAAAGGATTTTGTGGATAAGCATTTTTTTGTTTGTTTGTTTTTGTTTTATATTAAAATATTTAGCTTGCCTCTTCCCACTGGAATGGTGTTTTCTTTGAAGTAACTTGTTCTTACTACTAGAGAGCATCATTGGCATGGAAATATCTCCTTGGAAGTAAGTTCAGTAATGCTGAGAAAAATAAGCAAGCACAAAACACACACACAAGTTTGTATTTCAATATTTTCCTACCTACTGTGGATTCTGTCCTAATTTCTCCCTCCCTCCCTCCCTCCCCCCCTTTCTCTTTCCTTTGTCCCTCCCTCCCTCCCTTCTTCCTCCCTTTCTTCTTTCCTTCAACTTTTTTTTTTTTTTTTTTTTTTTTTTTTTGGTTTTTCGAGACAGGGTTTCTCTGTGTATCTCTGGCTGTCCTGGAACTCACTCTGTGGACCAGGCTGGCTTTGAACTCAGAAATCCGCCTGCCTCTGCCTCCCAAGTGCTGGGATTAAAGGCGTGCACCACCACTGCCCGGCTTCTTCCTTCCTTCTTTCCTTCCTTCCTTTCTATCTTTTTGGGTTTTTTGAGACAGAATTTCTCTATAGCTCTAGTTGTCCTGGAACTTGTTTTGTAGACCAGACTGGCCTCAAATTCAGAGATCCACCTATGAACAGACACCATGACCAATGCAACTCTTATAAGGACAACATTTAACTGGGGCTAGCTTACAGTTCATTATCATCAAGGTGGGAACATGGCAGCATCCAGGCAGGCATGGTACAGGAGGATCTGAGAGTTCTATATCTTAATCTGAAGGCTGCTAGCAAAATACTGGATTTCAGGCAGCTAGGATGAAGGTCTTAAAGCCCACACCCACAGTGACACATGTACTCCAACAAAGTCACACCCACTCAAACAAGGCCACACTCCCTGGATTGTGTATATACAAACCATAATAGCCGCAATGAAGAAAGTGATTCTTTTGCTCAAAGGGAACAAAGCAAGCTTGTACTTTAACTCCAGGATAGAGTAACTAGCAGAGAAGGTATGGATTGAGACAGTTACTACTTAAAGATACCTAAAAATTAGAGGACATGGAGAGGACTGGAAAACAGACAAACACTTTAATCTGGGTGAACAAGTTAGACAGGATGTTCTTAAAAGTTAGGCTTTTGGCCGGGCAGTTAATCCCAGCACTCGGGAGATAAAGGCAGGCAGATTTCTGAGTTTGAGGCCAGCCTGGTCTACAGAGTGAGTTCCAGGACAGCCAGGGTTACATAGAGAAACCCTGTCTCAAAAAACAAACCAAACCAACCAAACAAACAAAAGTTAGGCTTGAACTTGAAGCCTTTGAAAACATAAAATGCTTGAAGTAAGGGCAGCCATCCCAGTCCAACTCTATTAAGATTATGTTCCTAGAATGGCCAAAACCAGACAAGTAACATTTTCTCAGAATTTCCTTTTTTGTTGTTGTTGTTTTTTTCGAGACAGGGTTTCTCTGTGTAGCCCTGGCTGTCCTGGAACTCACTCTGTAGACCAGGCTGGGCTTGAACTCAGAAATCCGCCTGTCTCTGCTTCCCAAGAGCTGGGATTAAAGGTGTGCACCACCACTGCCCAGCAAGAATTTCCTTTTTAAAATGGCTATTTCTGTTTAATAAGAGAAGTTTTGCCTGTATCTCCATTTATGGTGGCATCTTCTTCTTCTTCTTTTCTATAATGGCATGTTGATCAGTTTTCCTATGGCTGAGACTAGAAATTTTCAGTTATTCAACTAAGTTATAGTTCTATTTTCCTAAAAAGAAATGGTTCTAAGAAGTCTTTTAAAAAGGGACAGCCTTTTATTTCCCATTTCAAGTATTTTCTTTTAGGACTAATTTCAAAATGAGCAGGATAGGATACTAGTTGGGGTGTGCTGAGGACATGCTCAATGCCAGATTCCTCTTTCACAGGTGATACCCCATTCTCATACCTGTGTTGTATCAAGTCTGCCCCATGTTTTCCAAAGCGAGGTGTGGTCTTGTAGGCACAGATAACCTAGTGGCACATAGGGAAGATGAGTGTTGAATGATATCAACTCCAATTCCATTATCTCAAGGTTTCCCAAATCTTCTGATATATACACTTTTAAGGTATAAACTTTGAAATTATTTGTATTCTTTGAGTATGTCGTGCAATGTGTTCTGATTGTACATCTTCCCAACTCTTTCTCTCCAATCCTGAACTTAATATCATAAAAAATAACTTATTAACTCTATTATTTACACTTCTGTTGCTGTCAGGAACTGCTCATTCATTTCCTTCATTTGAGTTTTCTCAGTCTCCAGATGGCAGTTACTTGCAAGCACAGTCTTCTTCAGCGCACTGATGCTTGTCAGGGGCAGCCCTGCTTACACTGAAGGCCTAAAATCAGCAGTAGGCCTAACATACATGCCTGCTGGCACCAAGTCTTGGGTCTCTGTGGAAAAAACAGATGACTAGAAGCTATTGTAAACAAGCAGCTTTGGTGGAGGGCTGCCAAGCCTGAATAGTCATAGACCTTGTAGATAGGTAACCTTGGTGGATAGTACCAACTTAGATAAAGACAAGTGAATCATAGGCGGAGTCATAGTGGTCTGTTCCCTGAACCTTCACCCAGCTGACACTCTGTTCTGGAAGATATCTGTACCCCCCCTGAACACCTACACTCCTGCGTCATCCCCTTCCCCATATCCTGCCTTTTTGTGTATATAACCTGTGTGTGAAAGAGTAAACATGGCAATCTGATCAGATTATAGACAGGTCGTCTTTTCTTTGCGTCGGCCTGTCCCCACTTTCTCTTTCAGGTGATTTCCCCAGACCCCTGTTTAATGCCCTGCTGGACAGGACAGATGATCATCTACTCCTGCACTCTTCTTTCCCAGCCCCATCTTAATAAATTTTATCATGGGCCCTCTTGTCCTCTGGCTTCTGCTTAGATTTGGACAGTGGGAAGCAATGACTTGAGATTGAAGATCCACACCTTAGGAGTCATTTGTCTGGATAGATGTCCTCCCTCCTTCCTCTCCAACAGCAGCCATTTAACTGGATAAATGTCTTCCAACCCCTCTGGCTCTTACAATCTTTCCACAGCCTCTTCTGTATAGCACCCTGAGCCCTGAGGGGAAGGATTCAATTGAGGATACTCCTTTTCAGGCTGAGTATTCCAAAGTCTTTCACTCTCAGCTATGGATCTCTGTATTTGTTCCCATCTGCTGCTGAGAAGCTTCTCTGATAATGCCTGTTCAGGTCAGTGATCTATGAGTATAGCAGAATGTTATTAGGAATTAATTTATTGCTATGTTCCTTTAGTAGAACAATACTGTTTGATTTTTCCTTAGGTCCCTGACCTATCCAGTCTCAGGTTCTTGGGTGCCTAAACAGTGTTGGGAAGGGGTTCTATCTCATAGATTGGGTCTTAAATCCAATCAGATATTGGATGGTTATTTCTCAGTATCTGGATGTTGGGTGTACTACTATTGGACATGCAGATAGTCACCATTGTAGATCAAAAGATTTATAGTGGGTTGGTGTTTACCTTTCTCCTCTTGTAGTATGCAGTGTACAATGAACACTCTATCATTTACAAGTTTTCCCATCTTTGCCATTTAACACCTTCTTTCGGCTCCATTTTCCAGACGCCTACATCTGGAAAGGTACAGCAGTAGTGTGGCTAGCTGTTCTATGAGAGTTCTATGAGAGTTAGGAGGGGTTAAGGTTTTAGGTAGGTACCAGCTCAACTTCTCTGTGTTCATTGCGTTATGTATGTGTTGTCTTCAGCAATAAGGCCTTAGCATCAGTTTGTGTAGAGATACTAATAGCCTTGGTAATAGCCTGGGTTGTTTGGGGGTTGTGTATGGGGACCTTTGGATCAGCAACTTGATTGGATGTAATCCATTCCCAGAACTGGAAGTTTCATTTGGTAACAAGAGCTGTCTAGCTAGGCTTTGTTCCCTCCGTTATTTTGTGGTTCCACTTGGATTTTCTTTTATATATGTATATATTTTAAGAAGATTTTACTGAATTGAGTTTTACTGTAACCTCTGAAATGACCCTTAGTTTTAGCTGTCTCTCCACATATTCCCTTCTTTCCTTTCCTCTCCCTCCCCATTTGATTCTTCTGTTCTATATACCATCTAAACCCATCCATAATTATCTATTCTATTTCCCCTTCATTAGGGAGATATATTCCTGCCCTTACCACTCATCCCTTACTCTATGCTTACCCTCTATGGTTATCTGGAAATTCATAGAGCAGACTGAACTGCAAAGAGCTAGTAATAAAATTTGGAAGAAGGGTCTAAAGGATAATTTACTAAAGCTAGTAAATCAAAATAAGGTAGACACAACAATATCAGAATTACAACATAAAGAAAACTTAAAATGATGGAAGATACAGGAATTTCTAGAGCATCATGAACAACAGAAAGATAAATCTAAGACTTGGCAACATGGCCTAGAGGAAACAGAACTAAAGGCACAGGATTTTCTAGGTCATGATAAGTGACAGAGAGAGGAAAATGAAAGTTGGAGACAGGAGCTGAAAAGGATGCTAGAACAAATGGTTGCAACAGCTCACAGAGCAGACTGAGAGGCAGAGAGAAAAATAATGATAGGAAGCAAGGCTTAGAGGAGAGCCTTTTAAAATTATTCAATCAGAATAAAATAGACAGCAGAATATCAGAATTACAATATAAAGAAAAATCAAAATGTGGAAACAGAACTTTGAAAAGAGAATACAGGAACTTATGGATCAGGAGGAGTGACAAAAGGAGAGATATGAAACATGGGCACAGACCTTAAGGGAGGAACTTAAAAGATAAAATTAAGAAAGCCAACCAAAAGTTGTTAGAAAACAAACTCTAGTTTATCCAGTTAATATACAACAAAGACCTCCAGATGATGATCAACCACAGAATTATCAGGAATTTGAATGGCAACCCATGGATATGTTAGAACTGAGAAAATTTCAGGAAAATTGTCCTGTTCAGCAGGGGATTAAACAAGGGTCTGGGGAGGTCACCTGAAAGAGAGCAGGGCGGGGTGGGGACAGGCAAAGACGAAAAAAATGGCAATCTGTCTATAGTGTGATCAAATCGCAATTTTTAATTTTTCACACACGGGTTATATACACAAAAAAGGCAGGATGTGGGGAAGGGGATGACGCAGGAGCGTGGGTGTTCAAGGGGAGTACAGATATCTTTCAGAACAGAGTATCAGCTGGATGAAGGTTCAGGGGACATGTCACTATGACTCTGACTATGATTCACTTGTCCTTATCTAAGTTGGTACTGTCCACCAAGGCTGCCTATTTACAAGGTCTATAACTATTCAGCCTGGCAATTTTCCACCAAAGCTGCTTGTTTACAATAGCTTCTAGTCATCTGTTTCAGTGTTTTTCCACAGAGACCCAAGACTTTGTGTTAGCAGGCATGTATGTCAGGCCTATTGCTGATTTTAGGCCTATGGCTGATTTTAGGCTTTCAGTGTATAAGCAGGGCTGCCCCTGACAATCTAGGATATAGAATAAGTCTGCAAAAGGTTAGACCACACAAAGTGCAAATCAGAAGAAACCAATTAAGGACTCTTAATGATTTTCAGCAGTTACTGGGAGATATTAATTGATTATGGCCTACAATTGGCTTGGCCACTCAAGAGCTAAGCAATTTATTTCAAACCTTACAAGGTGATAAAGATTTAAACAGCCCGAGGAAATTATCAGCTGAGGCCAAGAAAGAGTTAGCTCTGGTAGAAAGGAAACTGCAGGATACACATCTAGATCATATTGATCCAAAGAAGGCCTCCATCTTAGTTATTTTGCGTTTTACTCTTCTACTCTAAAAATTCTTCTACCAGTATTTTTATGTTGAGGGAAGATTGTATCTTAGAATGGATATTTTTAGCACATAAACCGAGGAAGAAATTAAAAACCTACATAGAAAAGGTCTCTGAATTGATACTAAAAGGAAAACTGAGACTTCGACAATTAACTGGAATAGATCCAGTTGAGATTGTGGTACCTTTTACTACTGTAGAGATTGTCTCATTATGGATACAAGATAACTGTGGCAAAGAGCATGTAGTAATTTCTTGGGAGAGATTAACAACCAATACCCTAGAAGCAAGCGACTTCAGTTCATAAAAAGAACTAATTGGATTCTCCCTCATATAATAAAAAGAACTCCAAATTCTGGAGCCCCTGCATTTTACACTGATGCTAATAAATCAGGAAAGGCGGGATATAAATCAGAAGATGTAAGTAAGGTGTCTGAGAGTCCCTATAAAATTAGTTCAAAAATCTGAATTATATGCAATACTTATGGTGTTATCAGATTTTGAAGAGTCTTTTTAATATAGTAACTGATTCTCAATATGCAGAAAGGGTTGTTTTACACAGAGACTGCTGAATTTATTCAGGATGACTCTAAGTTGACTTCACTGTTTATTCAGCTACAGCAAATGATCAGGAATAGGAGTCATCCACTACATATAAACTCACATAAGATCCCATACAGGTCTGCCAGGCCCTCTGGCACATGGTAACAATGAAATTGACCAGCTATTGATAGAAAGTATACTAGAGGCTTTGAAATTCCTTTAAAAAAACATTATGCTAACAGCAAAGATTTAAAGAAAGAATTCTCTATCATTTGGCAACAAGCCAAGGAAATTGTATCCTACTTGCTCATTATATAACCAAATTCCATTACCTACAGGAAGTAACCCTAAAGATACACAAAGAAATGAAATTTGGAAAATGGATGTGTCCCATTTTACAGAGTTTGGAAAACTGAAGTATGTGCATCATACTATAGACACCTATTCTGGATTTCAGCGGGCAACTCCCCTATCATCAGAAAAGGCTATTCTGTAATTACACATTTGTTAGAAGTTATGATCATTATGGGAATTCCCATACAAATTAAAATGGACAATGGTACGACATATGTCTCTAATAAGTTGAAGCAGTTTTTTACATATTATAATATAAAACATGTTACAGGCATATCACATACAGGCATATCACACTACAGGAAGAGCAATTGTGGATAGATCTAATCATACTCTAAAATAGATGCTTAACAGACAAAAGGGGGCAACAAAGACTCCCAGAGATAGACTATAGAGTGCTTTTTTAACCTAAATTTTTAAAATGCTAAAGAACAAAAAACTATGGCTACTGAAAGACATTGGATTGTGGAAAACATGGCTGAACTAAGCTAGCTTGTTTAGTTTAAGTATGCTCTAACATCAGAATGGAAAACAGGAGATGTATTATGCTGGGAGAGAGGTTATGACTATATTTCACCAGGAAAAGAAAAGCTATGGGTTACTTCCAAGTTGATAAAAATCAGATATGACAAAGGAAGACCCCCTGAAATCCTTGACTATGAACAAGAAGAAGGAGATTGACAAGATCAACAAGATAGATGATGTATTTGGGTGATGTATATGTTTCTGTACAAAGAGATAACTCTGGGACCAGCTGACACTTAAATGTTTATATACAGCCAATAACACCTGTTGGGTACAAAATTCTCATGGCTTATTTTTATGTACCATCCTTTAAGATGACATGAATGGAAATTTATATTGTCATTGGATTATGTGACCAAACTAACATTCTAGAGAAAGTCAGTTGTCTTTCTTTATTGATCATTCTTAACTGATATGTGCTCCCTTCACATTCCATATGAATGTCTTATGTCTTACAGAGCTATGTGTTGCTTGTAAGGTGTGTATATTGCAGAATGGAAAAGGAGAAAGATGGCCCTGACAAGATTCACACTCTGGGAGGCTGAGATGCTGGGACCTTCCATTTCAGCTCCCTACTTGACTCAACCTCAACGACATCGAAGCTGTTTCCTCTAAAGACTCGCTTCCAGGACATTTCCAGAACAGCTAGCTCTCCTATCCAGCCTTTAAGACCATTACAGTCAGGACTACAGCTAAGCCATGAACTTTTTCAGCACATAGAAACTGGAAGGTAATTGATGCCAGGTAGTCCTTCTTTGACAAAGCCAATTTCCCTTTGGACCCCAAGAAGGTAATTCTTCACCCCATTTCAGCTACAAGCAAGTAAAAGAAGACTGTTGTCCTAGTCACTTAGGTTGGGGTGGATGGTTCGTTTTTTTTTTTTTTTATTAATTATAGATATGTTGTCATTTTAAGGGATAATTTACAAATGTTGCAGCTTTGAACAGGGAGGAAACTAGAGAGTTTAGACTAACGGATTTCGACCTTCCTTTCTTCTTCTCTATTCTTCTTTCTTAGGTAAAGGAAAGGGTGGTAGAAGAGAAAAGGGGGCATATAGTAATATTATAGCAATTAGAGAAATAGATAAATAGGGATAGGTTATCAAATTTACTTGAAAACAAAGCACTGTATAGCCATAATCCTATATCAGTAGAAATTTTTATATTTGATGCAAAATAACACCTGTTGGGTACAAAATTCTCATGACTTATTGTTATGTACCATCCCTTAAGATGACATGAATGGAAATTTATATTGTCATTTGATTATGTGATAAAACTTCTAACATTGTGATTATGTGATAAAATTTCTAACATTGGTACAGAATTTATATTGATACAGATTTAAGGTTTTCATTGGTATTGATTTTATATTGACACAAAATTTGAAGTTAATATTATTAGTCTTAGATAGGCATTGTGCCTATACAACTTATTTAAAAATACAAGGCTAAGACTTGTATTTTTAATTAACTAATAGCTGCTGTTACAAATTGTTTACGATGATTAATACAAGGGTCAGATAATAAACTTATGGTTATATTAGATTTTGATGTAATTATAATAAAATGTTTCAACAACTTTCAAGTAGAAATAGCTAAGAGTATGTAGTTTGTTCTCATATTTCTGATAGGATTGAAGACTAGTTGTAGTCTCATAATCAAACTTAAGTTGTTTAGCATTGAAGGAGATGATATAGATTTGAAAGAATGGTTTTCAGATGGTAATGTAAGCTAAAATCAGAACATAATTAAAATATAGAATTGTAAGGTTTTAAAGTTAGGATAGATGGTAGAGTGCTTTATCTAAATTGACAAATATGATGGACTGGATGTTAAGTGTATATTATACTTTATAATTTGAATAATTGGGATGATTGTGCTCAATTTATATCTGAGAGAAAAGAGTCTTTTAATTTGACAAAAAAGGGGAAATTGAGTTGCCTTGGTACTGTTTGTATGATGTTAATTCTGCTTCCTCAAGAGGGGCTGCCCCTCAATGAGGAGTATACCACATACTCAGGTGATCTCGTGTGAATCTTCTCCCTATTCTAACTGGTCAAATAAAGGCTAGAGCCTGTGATAGGGCAGTGGAAGGGAAAGGTGGGACTGGAGTTCTTAGAGAGTGGGAGAAGAAGAGGAGAAGGGAGAGAGGACAGAGGAAGAAGAGGTAGAAGCTAATATGGAGCAAGAAAAACTCTAAGTAGCAAAGAGTCTCATAGCTGTCGAATAAGTTAGGATAGTGATAGATCTTCCAAATCTAGGCATATAGCTTATAAATATACTAACTAGGTTGTGTGGTTTGTTTTTTAATATGGGCTTATTGGGGTTGGAAATTACTGCAACAGGTTTGCATGTATTTTATTGAAGATTTTTGCATCTGTGTTCATAAGGGAGATTGACTTTCTTTGTTGGGTCTTTATGTGGCTTAGGTGTTAGGAATTGTGGCATCATAAAAAGGAATGGACAATGTCCCTTCTATTTCTATTTAGTGTAATACTTTGAGGAATATTGATACGAATTATTCTTTGAAAGTCTGGTATAATTCTGCACTAAAACCATCTGGCTCTGGCTCTTTTTGGTTGTAAGACTTAATTACTTCTATTTCACTAGGGGCTATAGGTTTGTTTAAATTGCTTATCTGATCTTGATTTAACTTTGGTAGGTGGTATATATCAAGAAAAAAGTTATGTATTGTTCTGATTGGCCTGCCTTTATATGTTACTTGGTCTTTTTTCTTTGCAGCTTTTAATATTCTTTCTTATTGCATTAAGTGTTTTGATTAGTATGTGTCATGGGGAGTTTCTTTTCTGGTCCAATCTACTTGCTGTTTCTGTATGCTTCTTGTACCTTGATAGGCACCTCTTTGCTTAGATTAGAAAAGTTTTCTTCTATGATTTTGTTGAAAATATCTTCTACACATTTGACCTGGGTTTCATCTCTTCCTCTGTTCCTATTATTTGTAGATTTAGTCTTTTTATAGAGACCCAGATTTCCTGAATGTTTTGTGCCTGAAATTTTAGATTTAGCATTTTTTTTTGTCTGAGATATCCATTTCTTCTATATTGTTTTCAATGCCTGAGAATCTCTTTTACCTCTTGTATTCTGTTTATTTGACTTTTTTTTATTCTTTAATCCTTTTTTACAGTCCAGTCTTCATCCCCCTCCTGGTCTCACCCCCGACCACTCCCCACCCCATGCCCTTCCCCCCATCTCCAAGATGATGTCATCACTCCCTGACGCCCTCTCCACCAGGCCTCCCTACTTCCTGGGTTTAGGTACATCTTCTCTCACTGAGGCCAGATCAGGCATATGTGTTGGAGGCCTCATTTCAGCTGTTATAAGCTGCCTGGTTGGTGGCTCAGTGAGAGATTAAACATTTTATTTTCAGTTATCTCTCAGTTTGGATTTTCTTTAGTGATTCTACTCTTACTTCTTATCTTGAACTGTTTACATTTTATTTCATTTCATTTCGTTTCACTGTTTGTATTTTCATGGATTTCACTAATGGATTATTTATTTCCTCTTTAAGGTCCTTGACCATATTCATAACAGCCATGTTGAAGTCCTTGTCTTGTGTTTCAGCTATTTTGCATTTCTGAAGTCCTACTGGAATAGGATTGCTGGGTTCTTATGGAGGTATTTTTGTCTTGCTTGTTATTAATTATGTTTTGTGCTGGAGTCTAGGCATCTGGGTTTCAGGTGATTGTGATTATAGGTGTTGATATCTGGTCTTCTCTTTGTTGGGTGCATATTCTGTTTCTTAGATTTTGGTGCCCTCTCTGAATCTTACAGATCTATGGGAATTGTGAGTTGTATGGTAGGGGGTGCTTCTGAATTATTTCCATGTATGGCCAATGGTGTTCCCAGGTAGAACACATTTCTAGGTATTAGAGGCTGACACAAAGGAATGAGGATGGACTACAAGTGGTGGGGGTGGAGCAGGCTAAAAGGATTCAGAGGAAGGAGGAAAACTGGTTCTGCCATGAGGGTTATCAGAATCTCCAGGATATAGAGTCAGAGAAGGAGGATAGGCCCTTTCAAGTGGTCTGCTACAGAGCTGGGGATGAAATGGGGGGAGTAGAATTGGAGGGCA
Organism: Mastomys natalensis; assembly: GCA_021653895.1. NCBI lineage: Eukaryota > Metazoa > Chordata > Mammalia > Rodentia > Muridae > Mastomys > Mastomys natalensis. Next base: position 681,423 of record JAJTUV010001347.1, read on the forward strand.
GGAAGGACAGTAAATATTACCTACTTGATTCTCAGAATAGAGGAGGGGAAACTGGGTCTAATGAGGATTTGCTGAGGCACTAGTCAGTAGAAGCAGCCCTTCTACTGGCAGTAGAAGCTAGTGGTCTGCTTCAGGGCTGAAGATAATATGGTGAACTAGATATAGAGGATAGGAAGTGGAGTGAAAGGTTCCAGGTGGAGTACCTATGGGTGTTGGTAGCTGAGAAAAAGGGATAGGGCAAGAGAAGAAGGCTGAAGAAGAAGAAGAGCTATTGAGTCCTCAGAATGGGGCTAGAGAGTAAGGGGAAACCCAAGAAGGTGGGCAGCTACAGGGCTGGGGATAAGACTGGCGGACTGGAATTGGAGGACAGGGTGGAGAGTGAAGATTTCCTAGCTGATTCCTGGGCTAGTGTGGCCAGTGAGGTTCCTGGTGGGGATGGCCCTTTCCATTCTCAATTCCACTCCAGTATCTTGAAGCAGAAGGGTCAAGGTCCTAGGAAATAATACAGTCACAAAATGAATAGAGCCTGGGATCTCAAATCACCATGTAGAGAGAGATCTATTAAATAAGCAGGAGCAACTTCTTCACACCAAGTATGGGCTTATGGCCGATAGGCAGTATTTGAAACATTATGCATGTCCTTGAGGTTCTGGTTGCTATAGCAGCTACTTTATATTAATCAGGATGTAACTATCATTATGAAACAGAACCCATGGAAAAGATAGATACTTTGCAGTCTAATATCCATTATAGGGGTTGGAGCAATGGCTCAGCAGTTCAGAGCACTTGCTTCTTTTGCAGAGTACCTGATTTTGGTTCCCATACCCATGTAGTGACTCACAGCTGCCTGTAACTTCAGTTCTATGGGATGTAGAACCCTCTTCTGACCTTGATAGGCATCAGGAATGCCACAGTGCACATTTATATGTACAGGCAAAACACTCATACACATAAAAGTTTTTAAAAAACATTCTTTGTAGTTAAATTCAAATTTTCAGGATGATAAGTACAGAAACAAGCTAGAAAAGGAATCCTCTGCCCACAGAGCCAAGCCCTTATCAGAGCCTGTTGGTCTCACTGTAGTATCTCATCTTGACCAGTGCTTCATTGTGGAATCATGAAAGGATAGCTTGATTCCTGGCTTGGCACAGGCCTTGAACCCCAGACCCTAATGGGACAACGGCAGGTGTTCAGCAACACCCCCAGACCCTAGGCTCCTGACACGCCATTGATCTGCGCTGTTCAGTCACATAGGGCAACGCCCCTACCAGCCACTCCACCGATAGAGGGCGTGACTACAGGCCTCAGTCTCAAGAGATCTCCATATTAATGAGATGCCTAAAGACCAGAGGGCATAGCCAATTAAGTATTCTTTCCCAGACCCTTCTCCTTACAAATGGTATTTAACCTCAGGCCTGCTGTGGGGAACGGAGGAGAAGGCCTCTTAATGAGCTGCTGTTGCTGCAGCCTCCACGCCTAACTTCCTGCCTGAGGACCTTTCTGCATTCCTGCTGTGGAGGCCGCCAACTCAACCAAGTTAGCCAACCCTGCCAATTGAGTACAGCAAACAAGAGTCTCTTTCTTGCGGGGGGGGGGGGGGGGGCTTATAGGTCTCCCCCTCCCCCTTTCTCTTGGCTGTGGGCCAGCCCTGTATGCCCCTAGTCTCCGTTCTTCTGCGGCCCCCCAGTGGTGTCTGGGGGCTCGAGACCACCAGCCTTTGGGTCCACTTGAGAGCCCTGTGCCCCTGTGAGACTTCACAACTACACCCAACAGGAACTCAGGCCCACCCGCCCATGCACAAGCTACTCATCCCGCACTTCACAGCCTACCCATTACCATATCTTCAGTGCCAAGCTCCCAGGCAGCAGCCTTCTCAGCTCCAGCATGGAAGGCATCCACAACTGGAATCCAAAACAAGACCAACCCCTCTTTAGTATCTGGAGTGCCTTGTGTGTCTTTCTACAGTGATGTGATTCTGCACCTTTATAGACATTCTGTTGCCTTCCCAAATGATCATTTGGCTATTTATAAAACTAAATTTGACCCCTCCAACAGTCCATAAATAAGGTGACTGTCTTAGGGCTTTATTGTTGGTGAACAAACACCATGATCAAGGCAACTCTTTTAAGGACAACATTTAATTGGTGCTGGCTTACATGTTCAGAGGTTCAGTCCATTATCATCAAGGTGGGAGCATGGCAGCATCCAGGCAGGCATGGTGCAGGAGGAGCTGAGAGTTCCTCATCTTCATCTGAAGGCTGCTAGCAGAATACTGGCTTCCAGGCAGTTTGGATGAGGGTTTTAAAGCATGCTCCAGTGACACACCTAACTCCAACAAGGCCACACCTACTCAAACAGGGCCACATCTTCTAATAGCACCACTCCCTGGTACAAACCATCACAGTGACTTATTAATCAAAATGACTTCATAAGACACCAGGCATGTAAGCTATTTCTTCTTCTTTTTTTATTGGCTATTTTATTTATTTACATTTCAGATGTTATCCCCTTTCCCCATTCCACCCCCAAGAAACCCCCTATCCCACTCCCTCCTCCTGCTTCCATGAGGGTATGCCCGACTCATGCCCAACTCCCTGTCCTTGAATTTCCCGACACTGGGGCATTCAGCCTTCACAGGACCAAGGACCTCCTCTTCCACCTATGCCTTGCAAGGCCATCCTCTACTACATATACAGGTGGAGCCATAGGTCCCTCTCTATGTGCTCCCAGGCTGGCAGTTTAGACCGTAAGAGCTCTGGTTGGTTGGTATTGTTGTTCTCCCCATGAGGCTGCAAACCCCTTCAGCTCCTTCAGTCTTCTCTCTCACTCCTCCATTGGGAACCCCATGATCAGTTCAATGATTAGCTGTGAGCATCTGCTTCTGTATATGTCAGGCTCTAGCAGAGCCTCTCTGGAGACAGCCATATTAGGCTCCTGTTAGCATGCACTTCCTGGCATCCACAACAGCTTCTGCCTTTGGTGACTGCATATGGGATGGCCCCTCCTTCACTCTCTGCTTCATACTTTGTCTCCATGTTTGCTCCCATGAGTATTTTGTTACTCCTTCTAAGAGGACCAAAGCACCCACACTTTGGTCTTCCTTCTTCATCAGCTTCATGTGGTCTGTGAGTTGTATCTTGGGTATTGCAAACTTTTGGGCTAATATCCACTTATCAGAGAGCCTAATGTGTGTGTTCTTTTGTGATTGGTTTCCTCACTCGGGATGATATTTTCTAGTTCTATCCATTTGCCTAAGAATTTCATGAATTCATTGTTTTTAATAGCCAAGTAACACTCCATTGTGTAAATGTTCCACATTTTCTGTATCCATTCCTCTGTTGAAGGACATCTGGGTTCTTTCCATCTTGTGGCTATTATAAATAAGGCTGCTATGAACATAGTGGAGCATGTGTCCTTTTTATGTTTGGAGTATCTTTTGGGTATATGCTCAGGAGTGGTATAGTTGGGTCGTCAGGTAATGCTATGTCCAATTTTCTGAGAAACTGCCAGACTGATTTCCAGAGTGGTTGTAATTTCTTGAGTTCTTTGTATATATTAGATATTAGCCCTCTATCAGATGTAGGATTGGTAAAGATCCTTTTCCAATCTGTTGGTTGTCGTTTTGTCCTATTGACAGTGTCCTTTGCTTTACAGAAGCTTTGCAATTTTATGAGGTCCCATTTATCAATTCTTTTTTTTTTTTTTTGTTTTGTTTTGTTTTTTTGAGACAGGGTTTCTCTGTGTAGTCCTGGCTGTCCTGGAACTCACTCTGTAGACCAGGCTGGCCTGGAACTCCACCTGCCTCTGCCTCCCAAGTGCTGGGATTAAAGGCGTGCGCCACCACTGCCTGGCATCAATTCTTGATCTTAGAGCATAAGCCATTGGTGTTCTGTTCAGGAACTTTTCCCCTGTGCCCATGTATTTGAGGCTCTTCTCTACTTTCTCTTCTATTAGTTTCTGTGTATCTGGTTTTATGTGGAGGTCCTTTATCTGCTTGGAGTTGAGCTTTGTACAAGGAGATAAGAATGGATTGATTTGCTTTCTTCTACATGCTGACCTCCAGTTGAAGCAGCACCATTTGTTGAAAATGCTGTCCTTTTTCTACTGGATGGTTTTAGCTCCTTTGTCAAAGATCAAATGACCATAGGTGTGTGGGTTCATTTCTGGATTTTCAATTCTATTCCACTGATCTTCCTGCCTGTCTCTGTACCAATACCATGCAGTTTTTTTTTGTTTTTTATCACTATTGCTCTGTAGTACAGCTTGAGGTCAGGGATAGTGATTCCCCCAGAAGTTCTTTTATTGTTGAGAATAGTTCTCAGTATCCTGGGTTTTTTGTTATTCCAAATGAATTTGCAAATTGTTCTTTCTATCTCTATGAAGAATTGAATTGTAATTTTGATGGGGATTGCATTGAATTTGTAGATTGCTTTCGACAAGATGATCATTTTTATTCTATTAATCCTGACAATCCATGAGCATGGGAGATCTTTCCATCTTCTGAGATCTTCTTCGATTTCTTTCTTCAGAGACTTGAAGTTCTTGTCATACAGATCTTTCACTTGCTTGGTTAGATTCACACCAAAGTATTTTATATTATTTGTGACTATTGTGAAAGGTGTCATTTCCTTAATTTCTTTCTCAGTCTGTTTATTCTTTGAGTAGAGGAAGGCTACTGATTTGTTTGAATTAATTTTATATACAGGCTCTTTGCTGAAGTTGTGTATCATGTTTAGGAGTTCTCTGGTAGAAATTTTAGGGTCACTTAAGTATACTATCATATCATCTGCAAATAGTGATATTTTGATGTCTTCTTTTCCTATTTGTATCCCTTTGATCTCTTTTTGTTGTCTAATTGCTCCGATTACCTATATTGAATATATATATATATATATAGGGAGAGAGTGGGCAGCCTGGTCTAGTCCCTGATTTATTGGGATGCTTCAAGTTTCTCTCCATTTAGGTTGATGTTGGCTACTGATTTGCTGCATATTGTTTAGGTATAGGCCTTGGATTCCTGATTTTTCCAAGACGTTTACCATGAAGGGATGTTGAATTTTGTCAAATGCTTTCTCAGCAACTAGTGAGATGATCATGTGTTTGTTTTTGAGTTTGTTTATATAGTGGATTACTTTGATGGATTTCCGTATATTGAACCATTCCTGCATTCCTGGGATAAAGCCTACTTGATTCATGATGGATGATGTTTTTATGTGTTCTGGATTTGGTTTGTGAGAATTTTATTGAAATTTTTGCATTGATATTCATAAGGAAGATTGGTCTGAAGTTTCTCTTTCTTTGTTGGGTCTTTGTGTGGTTTAGGTATGAGTGTAATTGTGGCTTCATAGAATGAATTGGGTAGTGTTCCTTCTGTTTCTATTTTGTGGAATAGTTTGAAGAGAATTGGTATTAGGTCTTGAAGGTCTGATAGAATTCTGCACTAAAATATCTGGTCCTGGGCTTTTTTTTGGGTGGAGAGGCTTTTAATGACTTCTGCTATTTCTTTAGGGGTTATGGGACTGTTTAGATTGTTTATTTGATCTTGATTTAACTTTGGTACCTGATATCTGTCTAGAAAATTGTCCATTTCATCCAGATTTTCCAAGTTTTTTGAGAATAGGCTTTTGTAGTAGGATGTGATGATCTTTTGAATTTCCTCAATTTCTGTTGTTATGTCTCCCTTTTCAGTTCTGATTTATTAATGTGGATACTGTCTCTGTGCCCTTTGGTTAGTCTGGCTAAGGGTTTATCTTCTTGTTGATTTTCTCAAAGAACCATCTCCTGATTTTGTTGACATTTTGTATAGTTCTTTTTGTTTCTACTTGGTTGATTTCAGCCCTGAGTTTGATTATTTCCTGACGTCTACTCCTCTTGGGTGTTTTTGCTTCTTTTTGTTCTAGAGCTTTCAGGTGTGCTGTCAGGCTCTCTCCAGTTTCTTTTTGTAGGCACTCAGAGCTATGAGTTTTCCTCTTAGCACTGCTTTCATTGTGTCCCATAAGTTTTGGTATGATGTGCCTTCATTTTCATTAAATTCTAAAGTCTTTAATTTCTTCCTTGACCCAAGTTATCATTGATTGGAGCGTTGTTCAGTTTCAACTTGTATGTGGGCTTTCCATTGTTTTTATTATTGATGACCAGCCTTAGTGGTAATGATCTGATAGGATGCAAGGGATTATTTGAATCTTTTTGTATCTGTTGAGGCCTGTTTTGTGACCAATTATATGGTCAGTTTTGGAGAAGGTACCATGATGTGCTGAGAATAAGGTATATTCTTTTGTTTTAGGATGAAATGTTCTGTAGATATCTGTTAAATCTATTTGGTTCATAACTTCTGTTAGTTTCACTGTATCTCTGTTTAGTTTCTGTTTCCATGATCTGTCCATTTCTGAGAGTGGGGTGTTGAAGTCTCCCACTATTATTATGTGAGATGCAATGTGTGCTTTGAGTATTAGTAAAGTTTCTTTTATGTATGTAGGTGCCCTTGCATTTGGAGCATAAATATTCAGAATTGAGAGTTTCATCATTGCAGATTTTTTTCTTTGATGAGTATAAGTGTCCTTCCTTATCTTTTTTGATAACTTTTGGTTGAAAGTCGATTTTATTCATTATTAGAATGGCTACTCCAGCCTTTTTCTTGGGAGCATTTGCTTGGGAAATTGTTTTCCAGCCTTTTACTTTGAGGTAGTGTCTGTCTTTGTCACTGAGGTGCTTTTCCTGTATGCAGCAAAATGCTGGGTCCTGTTTACATATCCAGTCCGTTAGTCTATATATTTTTATTGGGGAATTGAGTTCATTGATGTTAAGAGATATTAAGGAAAAAATGATTGTTGCTTCCTGTTATTTTTGTTATTAGAGGTGGAATTATTTTTGTGTGGTTATCTTCTTTTAGGTTTGTTGGGGGATTACTTTCTTGCTTTTTCTAGGGTGCAGTTTCCCTCCTAGTGTTGGAGTTTTCTATCTATTATCCTTTTGTAGGGTTGGGTTTGTGGAAAGGTATTGTGTAAATTTTTTTTTTTGTCATGGAATATCTTGGTTTCTCCATCTATGGTAATTCAGAGTTTTGCTGGGTATTGTAGTCTGGGCTGGCATTTGTGTTCTCTTAGGGTCTCTGTATGACATCTGCCCAGGATCATCTGGATTTTATAATCTATGGTGAGAAGTTTGGTATAATTCTGATAGGTCTGCCTTTGTATGGTACTTGACTTTTTCCCCTTACTGTGTTTGATATTCTTTCTTTGTTTTGTGCATTTGATGTTTTGACTTTTATGTGACAGGAGGAATTTCTTTTCTGGTCTAGTCTCTTTGGAGTTCAGTAGGCTTCTTGTATGTTCATGGGCATCTCTTTCTTTAGGTTGAGGAAGTTTTCGTCTATAATTTTGTTGAAGATACTTACTGGCCCTTTAAGTTGGGAATCTTCACTCTCTTCTATACCTATTATCCTTAGGTTTGGTCTTCTCATGTGTGTCCTGGATTTCCTGGATGTTTTGGGGTAGGAGCTTTTTGCATTTTGTATTTTCTTTGACAGTTCTGTCAATATTTTCTATGGTATCTTCTGCACCTGAGATTCTCTCTTCTATCTCTTGTATACTGTTGGTGATTCTTGCATCTATGACTCCTGATCTCTTTCCTAGATTTTCTATCTCCAGGGTAATCTCCCTTTGTGATTTCTTTATTGTTTCTACTTCCATTTTTAGATCCTGGATGGTTTTGTTCAATTTCTTCACCTGTTTGGTTTTGTTTTCTTGTAACTCCTTAAGAGATTTTTGTGTTTCCTCTTTAAGGGCTTCTACCTGTTTACCTGTGTTTGCCTGTATTTCTTTCTTTCTTTCTTTTTTTTAAGAACATCTTATTTTTATTTACAAAACTTACTAAACTTCATATTCTAATAATGTATCTATGGTCTTTGGGGGAAAAAACACTCTGAAGCCTCAGGACTCAGTCTTGCTCTTCTGATAAAATTCACTTGTTGTAGGTGATCTTATCACTTTTCAAAATTGAGCTTATGTTATAATTTTCATTTATAACATATTGATGTCCTCACAGACTTATCTGCACAACCCCAAAGTGTGTAATGAGTTTTTATATTACATCAAACATTTCTTGGTCAGTTTAGAATTCTGTATTAATTCTGTATGCTATACAGCTCCTAGAATTTGTCTCCTATGATAGATAATTCTTTCATCTCTCTTAAGATCTACATGATGGGCAAAATGGGGCAACACTGTGCTGTTTACTATATCAGGTTGCTTTTCACAGTTCTACATATTTGTCAGTGTTCTTTTCCAAGTCATTTTGCATGTAGGACGTTTGGTTATAATTCACTCATGGTTAATGAGCAGTTCCTGCATTGCCTGCATTTGTAGAGTTTCTCGAAAAAATCCTGATGCCCTAAGTATAGAATGCTCAGCATGGCCATCTTCTTCACCATGACAATGTCTCTCCAGTATGTAATGGTGGATGTCGAATATAGGTGTTCCCTTATTCCTTTCATTTCTAAGGTTTTTCTTTTATATGAATTATTTAGTGCTGAATTGTCAATGAACAATCATGGAAGCTTTGTATAAACCTGGATTAATCTAGAATGAATCTTGTAGTGTCGCGTAACATTGGAACTATTTTTAAAGACTTTCCCACATTGTTCACATCTGTAGGGCTTCTTGCCAGTATGGAGTCTCCAGTGATATTTAAGATTTGAGGAAGAAGTAAAAGCCTTGCCACATACTTCACATTTGTGGGGTCTCTCTCCAGTGTGAATTCTTTCATGTTGAAAAAGGGGTGAAGGATATTTGAAGGTCTTGTCACAGTGTTGGCATTTGTAGAGTTTCTCTCCAGTATGGGTTCGCTGGTGCTTACAAAGAATGCAGCGAACGTTAAAGGCCATGCTGCATTCTACACATTTATAAGGTTTCTCTCAAGTGTGACTTCTCTGGTGTTTAGAAAGTGTGGAGTGTACATTAAAAGTCTTTCCACATTCGTCACATTTGTAAGGATGCTCTCCAGTGTGAATTCTCTGATGGTTGTAGAGTGATCTGTGAGCACTATAGGCCTTGCCACATTCTTCACATTTGTAGGGCTTCTCTCCAGTATGGATTCTTTGATGCTTACCCAGATATGAAGAACACTTAAAAGCGTTGCCACACACTTCACATCTGTAGCATTTCTCTCCAGTATGGATTCCTTGATGCTTATGCAGATTTGTAGAAAAGCTAAATGCTTTACCACATTCTTCACATTTGTAGGGTTTCTCCCCAGTATGGATTCTTTGGTGCTGTTTAAGGCTGGAGGAATAGTTAAAAGCTTTGTCACATACTTCACATTTATATGGTTTCTCTCCAGTATGGATTCTTTTGTGTTGTTTAAGGTGGGAAGAATGAATATAAGATTTGCTACACTCTTCACATGCATAGGGTTTGTCTCCAGTATGAATTCTTTGGTGTTGAATTAGATTATAACAATTAGTAAAGGCTTTCCCACAGTCTTTACATGCATAGGGTTTTTCTCACATATTCTCTGGTGGTAAATAAAGTTTGTAGAACACTTAAAGGCCTTGCCACATTCCTTGCATTTGTAGGGTATCATGCTAGTATGAAATTCACTCATGCTTATGCAGGTATGAAGAACAGCTAAAGGCCTTCCCACAGTCATCGCATTTATAGAGTTTCTCTCCCCTGTGAATTTGTTGGTGTTGGTGAAGGCTGGAAGAAAAGCTAAAAGCTTTGCCACATTCTTCACATTTGTAGGGTTTCTCTCCACTATGGGTTCGCTGGTGCTTAGAAAGACTGCAGTGACCAGTGAAGGCCATGCCACATTCTTCACATTTGTAGGGTCTCTCTCCAGTGTGAATTCTTTGATGTTGAATAAGGACTGAGTTCCTATCAAAAGCTTTCCCACATTATTTACATTTATGGGCTTTTGATCCTAGATGGATGGCCACTGATGCTTTTCTCTTCATGCTCCATGGATCTGAATTCTTCTCCAAAAATGTGACCAGGTATGGCTTGGAGAAAGCAAAACCCACAAACACAAGGTTGCTGTAATTCTCCAGCATCACATCCCTGTACAAATTGCACTGAGCAGAGTCCAGACATTTAAACTCCTCTACAGAGAAATCAATGGCCACATCTGTAAATGGCAAAAGGTCTGGTAAAGCATTTGCCTGGAGTGAAAGAGGCCTTGGTTTAACACCCATTGTTAGATTTTCGTGGGCAGCAGCTTAGAACGCCAGGCCAGAGGGTTCCATGAGAGAAGATTTATTTAGGGCAGAGGGGAGAGAGCGAGAGGAGAGAGCAGAGAGGTAGAGGAGTAGAGGCCGGCCATGACCACGTGAAGAGAGGGGGAAGAGAAGGGGGGAGGGGAGCCTGCAGGCGTGAGGGAATCCTGGCAGCAAGAGAGAAAGAGGCCTGTATTTCTTTAAGGGAGTTATTTATGTCCTTCTTAAAGTCCTCTATCATCATTATGAGTTATGATTTTAAATCTGAATCTTGCTTTTCTGGTGTGATGGGCGTATCTAGGACCTGTTATGGTGGGAGTATTGGGTTCTGATGATGCCAGGTAACCTTGGTTTCTGTTGCTTATGTTCTTGTGCTTGTCTTTCACCATCTGGTTATCTCTAGTGCTGTCTGTACTCATTGACTCTGACTGGAGACTGTCTCTCCTGTTATCTTGCTTGTGTCAGAACTCCTCAGAGTCCAGCTGTCTCTGTGATCCTGTGATCCTGGCTGTAAGAGCTCCTGGGAGTCCAGCTTCCTCTGGGTGTTGCGGGATTGGGTGCAGAGCTATGATCCTGGGTTTGTTAGAGCTCCTGGGAGTCCAGCTTCCTCAGTCTGAGTGCAGCAGATCCTCCTCTGTTCTGAGTGCAGTGGGTCTTCTAGGATGGGTCAGGATATTGTGTCTTCACAGGCTGCAGACCAGCTAGGAGTCTGTGGCAGCAGAAAGGATCAGGCAGAGGGGATGAAAGGGAGTGGTATTCAGGAGGGCGGGGTTTTGGTGAGTGATGGGCCCTGAGTGAGCTCGGCTCCCAGCTGCAGATCTGGGGCTTCAGGTTTTGGGAGAGGGTTCTTACCTGATGCTCTGAGTACAGTGGTTCCTCTAGGATGGGTCAGGATATCTTGTCTTCACTGGAGCAGACCAGCTAGGAGTTTGCCCCAGCAAAAACAGCTGTTTCTTTAAAAAGTGAGGTTTATTGCTGATCTTGGGAAATGTTTTAAAATTCCAGATTAATTGCAACATCTGTTTTCTGAAATAAAATACCTTACTTTCAATCAACATTTTTCTGGAATGTCAGGCTTCAACCCTACTCAGTGGCAAGGAGAGGGAGTGGTTCCTACAGTGTCTTGTCACCTATCTCCAGCCACCATTATAGATTTCACCAAGACACATCTTAAGACATGCACCGTACCTGGTGCAGCATGTCTGCATGTGCACTGAGAGGAACTGAGCTCCCAGGCAGGATGGGACTTTTCAGAGAAGTGCTTGGGTGGTGCAGCCTGGCATGGGTCTGTCCACTGTGGACCTGCTCCAGTGTCCCTGGAGGGAGGTCTGGCTGGTATCCAGTTCTTTCCTAGGCACTGCTGGCATGTAGTCTTGGCTTGAGAGATTTAATAACACAACTCAAACAAATCATGGGCATTTTTTAACCTAATGTTGCCATCTGTCCTGGGTTGACTGTTCCCATCCAATAAGCAAGCCCAAATCTGCAGAAAAATAAGCATTTGGAACTTAAACTCTTCCATACCTTTTCTTTGTCTGTAAACTCCCAAACCCTGGATCTGTCTTAAGTTGCTGTGTTTAGGTTCAGGTGCCTATACTGGTAATATTTGATAATAGTACTTTATGTTTAAAAATAATATTTACTTCTGAAAAAAGTTACTCCCTTAGCAGGCTTTCAGGAAACAAATGCTTACCACGAAAAACTTTAGAAAATTAATTTTAGAGAAATTAGTCACTCAGTACTTTGAAACATTTATAACTCCTAAATTCTTAGAAAAATCAACATGGGGCAGACCTCTTGCTGATTTCTTGACTTTTCTATTCTCCTAAGATCACCAACCTCTCAGTGGGGAGAAATACAATTTATGAGTCAGGACTTGTGGAGAGCTTTTTGGGCTATTTGGAAGGAATCTGACATTGGGCTATGACAAGGAAGTAATTTCAGGTAGGAATCTAAATCTTAGGCTAGAACAAAGAAGTAGGCTTCTGGCATGAATATGACTTTGGGCTAGGACAGGGAAGTAGGCTCAGCTATTTGGTCATCCTGATAAGCCCTTAGAAACAGTGATCATGGAAGTGATCACAGGATTGATCATGGGACTTTGTTTATTGCCTTGCTTGTTCCTTGACTATTTGTGTTTATTGTCTTGCTTCTTCCTCAACCTAGAACTGACCTTATTAATTGCATGTAATTAAAATGGTATAAAAGCAGATTGGGAAAAAAATGAACCCACCTCAGCCTCAGAACTGGCTGGGGTGTCTGATTTTATTTTTTCTTTTTAATCCTCACTCTTGCTCTGGAGAACCCGTTGACTGATTGAGCTGGCTTGGTCAGGACTGGTTTAAACTAAAATGTAATTTAAAAAGTTTTTATGGCAGTGCTATAGAAGTAGGTGGTAATAGCTCCAGCCCAAAGAGTGTCTCCCAAATGCAGGCACAAAAGATGGGCACTATAAGTCTCTCTGCTCTGCTCTGTAGAAGATGTCATGTTTTGGCTGGTTGCTAGAGAAGTGAGGCCATCTACTGAGTTTAAGCAATTTACAGCAGGTGCTTAGGTATCCTTGCTTAGAGTTACTCTCAAGATAGGTAGCTAGGGAAAACCCAGACTTAAATACCAAAGGGCCTAACTCATATCAGACATCTACCATGACAGGAGGATTAACCTGTTACCTACCATTTATCAGCATGAAATAGAAAAATCATAGGGTCTTGCTGTTGGTTAAAATGGACTGCTATCACTGGCACTGGAAAGTATTGAGGGATAATTCTGCTAAGAAGCAGATATGTAAGCAGCTCCCTTTATAGAGACAGCCTGAGTTCATGTGGCACAGACTTTTAGGCCAAGGGTAAATGGCATAACTATTAGGTCAGTCTCAAGACATCAGATTGGAAGGCCTATGTGTAGGGAGTCAATGGGAGGATCATGCACTAGAGCATACCCTCACAGAGGATGCATCAACTGTGAGGTCTGTAGGTCATTTCATTCTGTGGATAGGACAGGGAATGCTGAACATTTAAGATGATGATACTTCTTAAGGAGACCAGGCTAGATAGTGGGTAGCACATAGATTTCAGTTTTTCTTTTCTAGACTTGATGTCTTCCTACAATGTGTCTCTGTTAATACCACTGTCTAGCTCATAGGAGAATTCATCAGTTGCCATGTGGCCCTGTCTCGTGTGGGACAAAACGTGGGCGGGGGCCCACGGCCCCAGGCCTCCCAAGTGGTGGTGGAAGAGGCCTGCGACTCCAGAGCGGGATTCGGCCCGGAGGCAGAGTTGGGGTCTCAAAGGCCAAAGCAGTGGCCTGGGTCGGAGCACTTCCCGCTGAGGCACTTTGGTTCCCACATGGTTGAAGTGGTCGCAGTCGTAGAAGGAGGCCCATAAAGACACGCAGACTGGGCTTCCATGAAGTAGTTTTATTGCCGAGAATGGTGAATCTGGTGCGCTCCCTGGCAACATGCCAGGAGAAGCTCCCTTAAATTTGGGAGCGTCAAGGGGAGGAGCTAGGGAGGGGAAAATTTAATTACCTATGTCCCCCGGCCTCATTAATATGCAAATCTCAAGGCAGAAGGCTCTTAGGCGCGCCCCTTACCCGTGTCTTACGTGACTTAAGATTACAGGTGAAATAGAGAGGGCCCGGTTCTGGGGGTATGGCCACACCTGCAATCCCAGAGTTCCAGGCCAATGGCAACCCTTCCAACAGTCTCGTATGTGACAATGAGCACATGACCATGTAGGACCTTGAAAGGCAGCCTGGTTTCTGGTCCAGCACAGGCTGGAAACCCTGGTGACCCCAGGTGACCCTGAGGGACTGCAGGTGTTTTCACCATGCTCCAGACTCCAGGCTCCTGACAGGAGGCAGCAGCCCTCCATAGATTTGTGGCCATCACTCACTTAAGGGCAACACCCCTAGCCTCTCCACACATAGAGGATATGACCACAGTAGCCTCAAGACAGATCTCCATTTTAATGAGGTACCTAGAGGCCTGAAGGGCTTAGCCAATTAAGTTTTCCTTCCCAGACACTCTTCCTGCAAAAGGCCAGCCCTGAGAAACTGGGGTACAGTTTTCTCATCTACTTTCTGCCATGACACTAAAAGCCTTAAAACCATGTACTTCTTTTCATCAAGATCGATCTGCCGTGGGGAACAATGGAGCAAGCCTTCACCTAAAGAGCTGCATCTAATCTCCTGCAGAAGACCTCTCTGCGTTTCCAGCCACAGTGAACACCAACCCAAGCCAAACCACCCGACAAGCCAAGAACTCTCATCCACACGGACCCAGCTGGAGTGCTCTCCCCCTCTACCCTTCGTCTACAAGCTGGATCCACCAGCCTAGCAGCGCCTGGGTGCCCAAGAGCCTGAGAACCAGATGGTCCTGCCCACCTGGAGCGGTGTCCGTGAGGCTTCATGTAGCCTAACACCTGCCCAGCACCAGCATGGGGTAAGCGCAGTTAAACTTCTTGTGTCCTGCTTCCCTGAGCGGCCCTAGCCCCATGGTGGGGCAGACGTGGGCCTCCACTTAACCCAACAGAGACCCACGTTATTTCTTAGTTATCTGATCAGCCAGAAGTAGCTGGTCTACTGGCAGAGAGGAAAGACTGCTGAAGGTAGAAAGGTAGCTTCGGGGCTCTGGAGTTTATATTATCTACTGTTTGCCGCTTGCTGGTGTGTTCTGTTGTTTTTAGGTCCACATTATTTGAGAAGAACCTTCTCCCTTTTCTTCATTTACCTGTTTAAATGAGTACAAAATTTGTCTGTGATGCAAAAGAGAATGCACATTTAAAAAAAATTCCTTAATTATAGAAAGTTATTCATAACCCTTTATCACCTTTTGCAGATGTCTCACTTATGTATTCCATATTTCAGTGTGTCTCTAGTAGCAAGAATTCCATCGGTACCAAGGCAAACTTTACTCCTTTGTTGATACTTGACAGTATGTTGGTGGTACCTCTATGAGGTGCCACAGAAGAGTAGGTGACTATCATCTAAGAACTAGAAGATCTGCTCATCGCGGTGTCTATGAAAAACGTAGACTATGAGATGTGCCATAGGATGACACCTTCTGAATGAGAGTAAAGAATGGTGATCCATTCATGCAAGTGTTTTACTCATCATTGTTGAGGTTTTTGTCTTTTGACTGTGTATTATAATGCTAAGTGCAGGGGTGGGGGCCCTGACCTGTTGTCGACCTAACCCCACAAGTTAATTCTGATTGGTAAATAAAGATGCCAACAGCCAATAGCTGAGCAGAAGAGACATAGGTGGGGTTTAGGTTTCCTAGGCTTGGGACGTGCAGGAGGAGAGAGAAGCAGCCGTGGCCCTGAGGGCTACCCAATTGGAGCTAAGAGCAGCCCAGGTGAAACAGTAATAATTCAGGGTTATTGATAGGAAAGTAGATGCTAACAGCACAGAGGGTAGGTAGCTGCCCAGCTCTTGTGCTGCTTAAGGCTTATTGTAAATATAAAGGCTGTACATGTTTTTATTTGGGAACTCAATAACCAAAGGTAGGGTAGAAACCCTGGGATGGGATTTAAAATAATTTACTACAACACATTTTAGGGTCATGTGACTTTCGTTCATTTTGATACTGGTTTGATTATGGTACAAACTGGAAAGTAAGGTGTTAACAAAAAAAATTCAGTTTAGTTTTTGTTTTGCTTTTTTTTTTTTTTTTTTTTTTTTTTGAGATATAACCTAGTCTAGTCTGTAGCCAAAGAAGATCTTGAATTCCTGCTTCTTCTGTCTCCCCATCTCAAGTGCTGGGATTATAGGTCAGTACCACTGCACCAAGCTTGAGATAATTGCAAATTATTTGTTAGCTGGTATGGAACTCATTATACATCTCAGGCTGACCTCAACCTCATAGTAATCCTCCTGACTGACCCTTCCTCCAAGTTTTCTGGGATTACATGCTAGATTACACCCAGCTAATTCCCTATGTTCTTAACATCTATTTGTTCCAGTTAGTGAGACAGTACTGTCAAGTCATTATTAACTGAAGTCTACACTTTATTCAGCTTTCCTTGGCTTTGACCTAATGTCCCCTCACGAGTCTGGATTCCATCTAGGGTACCACATTTACATCCAATTGTCCTATTTATTTTGTTAGGTTTTTCTTGGCTACCACAGTTTCTCAGGCTTTGGTTTTTGACAATTTGATACTTTTGAAGAGTATTGGTCAGGGATTTGTAGGATATTCTTATACTGCAATATTCTAAGTATATCAAGGTGCATGCTGTCAATAAGCTTTACAGCTGTCAGTGCTACCCTTGATCACCTGGCTGAGATAATATTTTTCCATGATAACATTTTCTTTTCCTTTAACTTTTTATTGTGGTCTTCTTGGAAGAGAATTATTGAGTGGGGACTCAAGGACAGACTATGAGAAATTCTTTTTCTTTACTTATTTTTCAACTTGTTTGTATCAACATAGATTCATGGTTTCTGGATACTGAGTTTACTTGGTCCTGAGGTGTTCCTCTTAGGTTCTCAGCTGATGCAATACAGGAAAAAAAAAAGCTATCTTAGTTATATATGTGTATGTTTTTAATTTTTTTGGTTTGTTTATTTATTTATTTATTTATTATTTGAGACAGAGTTCCCCTATGTAGTCCTGGCTGTCCTGAAACTCACTATGTAAATCAAGCTGGCCCAGAACTCAGAGATTGGCCTGCCTTTGCCTTCCAAGTTCTGGGATTAAAGGTGTGCATCAGTACATTCAACTATATGTTGCTTTATTGATATTTCAACATGTAACTACTTGTATATTAAGTCAACCATGAATTCATACTGCTGTCTCTAATGCTAACCACCTATCACATAGATTTACTCTGTCTTCCTACTTCCCTTATTTGTAAAATACCACTGGGGGAAGGATAAGAAACCGAGCTCCAACTATTGCTGTATCATATGTAATGATTCAGTCCAGTGCACATGTCTAACAGTATCAGAACTGGTAACCTATTCCCTGTTAGAAACCATTTTCTCAACTAAAGGGCAGTGCTAGATGTAGGTCTTTTTCTTCTTTAGTATCACACCCCACACATGTTGTTCAACAATATTGCTTCATATATTTAGAACACAGATACATCTTTTTTAACATCAAGTGGTATTTATTACACTTTCATAAACCCACCACAAGTGGAAAATAGTATAAGTAAAAAGTTTAATACACCAAAATCCTGAACTTTATTGTTTGTCTAGCTCATCTTAAATGTGCTTAGAACGCTTAGCATTAATCTACAGTTGGGCAAAATGATATAATATGAAACCTATTTTATAATGAAGTCTTGACTGCCTCATGTAATTGATTGAATTCTGGACTGAAAGTGAAACCCTGAATATTTGAATGAGTATATATTGGCCTCATTGTAAAGTTAAAAAAATTGCAAGTTGAGCCATTGTCATCGTCTGCATTTCTTCAGATTCTTTGATTTAGAAACTGATTCTTGCCGGGCGGTGGTGGCGCACGCCTTTAATCCCAGCACTTGGGAGGCAGAGGCAGGCGGATTTCTGAGTTCGAGGCCAGCCTGGTCTCCAGAGTGAGTTCCAGGACAGCCAGGGCTATACAGAGAAACCCTGTCTCGAAAAAAAAACCAAAAAAAAAAAAAAAAAAAAAAAAAAAGAAACTGATTCTTAAGTTGTATGCATTGTGGGATACTCTTGTGTTGCAAAGTTCTGAGAGTTTTGACAAATATAAGCCATTTATCTACCATTGTATTTGCATTGTTTTATTTCCTAAAAGTTCCCTACAAATGAATATGTTCCACTTACTCATCCTCTGCTCTGCTCTGCCTTTCTCCATATATACATGGTTACTTTTGCTTAGCAGTGGCCAGTTAGGTCTCTTCCAAATCTTTCTGTGCCTTGGTGGCTGGCTTCTTTCTGCTGTTGATTAACATTCTGTTATTACTGTTTATTTTCCTACTAAGCTATTGAAGGACAGCTTGATTTCTTCTATTTGGGAACATTATAAGTATTTGTGTATTTTTAGTTTTGGGATTTTCTTGAGACAGAATTTCATGATGTTGGCTAGGCTGGCCTTGACTTAAGTGATCCTCTTGTCCCAGTCACTATGCCTGGCAAGACACATGGATAAAGCTCACATTCATGGCAGTGATGCTTTTCCTACTTAATGCTTTGAGCATATAAGGCATAGCTATCTACATCCTGTGCTCTTTTCCATCCTGTTAGTCCCTCATTAACAATACATACCCATAGATTTGTATGAGCATTACATTTTTAGTATTTCTTTTTCAGTATGGGGAGATTGAATTTAAGGTCTTCTACATGTTAGGTAAGCACTGTACTGCTGAGCTATATCACCAGTCCTGTTCTAAAAACCGTTTGTAACTATTCATTGACACACAATTTTTATGAAATGGCTCTGGGATGATATAAAGACTCCTTTTGTGGTTCAATTTACATGTGTCTTGACCTCAGGACTTTATTACCACCATGCTCCTCTTCATAGGCATGGACCTTTGTATGGCCCTGGGCTTGGTGAGTGATTCTAACAGAACCAAGGAGAGTACTGACCAATGCTGTTGTGGCTAGTGATCTCACAAGAGTGGTTGTGGAGAGGACTACTTTGTTTTTAAAGTTCCTTTAGATGTTCTGGGTGCCTTGAGGAATTACTTACTGATACTTCTGATAATAAATACTACTAATTATCTTTCTCTACATAATATTTTCATCTATATGACAATGCACAGTGTAAAATAAATGAAATTAGATGTATTTTTCTAGGTACTGTAAAGGAGTAGGTTATAAGTTGATACTAAAATTGGCAAACTTCTGTAACGGGACAGATTGTGACTATTGTCAGCTTTGTAGGTCATGGTCACTTGTAACGGCTCAACTCTGATGTTATAGCTCAAAGGCAGTCACTACAGGCACTGCATTAGTTTTCCATCACTACATACTCAACATACTCAGGGTATAAGAAGGAAAATATTTTTTCGGCTCATCCTTTTAGAGGGTTCCGAGGTTGCTTGCTCCTATTGCCTTGGGCTTATGGCAGCACAAAACATCATAGTGGGAATAATGTGGTAGCAAAGGCCTATCTACCTTATTGTGGCCATGAAGTAAAGAGAGAGACAGGAAAGAACTAAGTTCTCAATGTACTCAAAGACATTGCCCAGTGACACAGTTCCCTCTCACAAAAGACCTCATCTCCCGGTGATACCATAGGCTGGTGATCAAACGTTTTGTGTGTGATAGAAAGTAAATAAAGCAATGAACCCATGTTTTTAATAAGTTTGCTTATAAAAACAGACTATTGGACATATTTGCCAATTCCTCGTCTAGTGTGAGCATGTACAATAAAGAACTTACTACAATCTTTCCCTTACAACCTCCTGTGTGCAGAATGTCCTTAGGTGGGGTTCAAGACATGCTTGTCAGCCTGTCTCTGACAAAGCAAAATTACTTCCTTGCTTTCTACCCACGGTCCCATCTTTTCTTGGCATGGAACCCAACCTGCTTTAATGGGAGCTACCACTCTCTGAAAAACTGCTCCCTCACTTACCTCGGCCATGTCATTAGGTGTCTGGAATGACTTAAAACCCGTTATTTCCTTAGCTGAATCAGGTACTTGAAAGATATCTAGACAAAGAAAGGAACTAAGATCATGCCATGTGTCTTTGGAGCCAGACACTGTAGTAGGTGATTTCTGCATATCACCTCATTAAAGTTTGCAATGACTTTGTAAGACAGGTAGGTATAAGTATATCCAGTGTACATTTGGCAAATTCAAATATCACAGTTAATATACTTGCTTTTTTTCTGTTTTCTTAAAAATTTGTTCTTTCTTTTTTTTTTTTTTTAAATACATTATAACTGAAAATTTCCTTCCCTCCACTCCTCCCATTCTCCCCTCCCCACCCCTCAGATCTACTCTTCTGTTTCTCTTCAGAAAAGAGCAGGCCTCCCAGGAATATCCACTGAATATGGCATAAGAAGATAAGTCTAAGAAAAAACCCTTTAAAAACGGTTTTTAAAAATTTTTACTTATGTGTACATGTGTATCTGTGTGGGTGTATGACAGGTGTGTCACGGAGGTTTCGAATCCCCTGGATCTGGAGTTATAGGAGGTTGAGAGTTCACCAACTTGGGTGCTGAGAACTGAACTCAGATCCTCTGTAAGAGCAGTAAACTCTCTTTGAGGTTTGGTTAAAGTTCAGATTAAAGAATGACTAAATATGAATAAAACAGTTCATTTTCATGTGTCATGTGTAAAGGCTTAAAAGTTTCTCTTTGTTGAGGTGGTTCACATGTTCAGTTTATCCATTATGGTTTGCTGTTGTTGTAAAGTATGCCTTTGATTCCAGATGACATATGTACTGTGTCCAGCATACAAATTAATAACTGAAGAGGTTAGGTAGGTCTTAAAATTTTAATTTCCTTTCCTTTTGGCTAAACGTTACATCCTGGAGTTCCAAGTTTACCTTAAATGTTTATATCAATGATCACTTCTCTGGAAGCTTACACTTCCTAAGGGAAGGAAGAATCTAGGTGGGATGGACAGGGGGCTTGGACAACCTTCGTCCTTTGCCTCAGCTGTAAAACAGATGCAAAGACAGGAGTTTTAGGCTCACATGGGAAGATTCTTTGCTGGGTTCAGCAAATAATCAAAATTTTATTTTTGCATTTCATTTAGCCCATGTCTCAGAGTTATGTTTTTGGGAACCCTACTTTCTGAACAACCTGTAGCCTTGGCTGCCTTTGACTGATGTGACATTATAATCTCTTGTTTGCTCTGGTATGAGTCTGACACTAAGCCTGTTCATGGATCAGCCTTAAACCAGGGGCCTTGCAGACATCCAGATTCAGGTGCTCTGTCCTTCCTCACAGATGCTTCTTCATCATTCTCCTTCTACAAAGTACAACAAAAGCACATCCCAAGTCAACACTTCCTCTTACAGAAGTGGCTGGTGCTGGGCTCATGGCACAGCCTACTGGAATGAGCTGTCGTGATGCTCTAAGGCTTCAGCTCCACCGTCACCAAAAGGTACAAGGGTATTCTCAGATACTTCACGTGATTCAGTGTTCTGAAGAAATCACACATACACAGACATATACAAGAAAAATTCAGTTCAGCTTGACAGATTAAATCTGAAGAGAAACTCCATGAAATTTTATTAGTACCACCACTGTTTTCTTTGGCTTTATGTATTATACAGGTAAAGTTAAAAAAAGGAAAATGATTATAAAAGGCAAATATTTTGTACAAAAATATGAAGTTTAAAAGCTGTTTAAGTATATTTTTTCATATTATTTCTAGAAGATGGCTTATATATGTGTATGTCTGCATATTCTTCCTATATTTGGGATTTTAGAAACACATTGTTTACACAGAGCCAGTAACTCAACAACCAATGATAGTCTTTTTCTGACTGGAGTATTCCATATTCGGAAAGATATAATTTGCATAAATTGTATGGTTAATGGCTGAGAAAAATCTATGTGACTTAGTCCATTTGCGCACTGGAAATCAATCTATCAACTTGGGGGAGCATTTTAGCTCCCTAGTCTTTGGGTTATGGTGCAGTAGGCGTCCATTTATTTTGAATAACTACTTTTCAGGGCCTTTTCCATTCAATCTGGTGAGATGTGATGGAATCAGAAACGAGTATTCTTCACCTTTCAGAGGCATCAGAAAATATGTCCCTGCTATTATATCACACTGTTATAATATGGATGATGGCACTGAAACAGAAAAATAGGGATGGACATTAGTTTTGTTTGAGAAATAAAATTATTTACAACTTAAAATAAGAGGAATCTTTAGGAAAGAGTACAAATGACATTATTAAAAGAAGAATGTTGAGAAGTTTTTCTTCAGATTAAGTAAGGTAGGGCAAGGGCTGGAGAGATGTCTCAGCAGTTAAGAGCACTGACTGCTCTTCCAAAGGTCACAAGTTCAATTCCCAGCAACCACATGGTGGCTCACAACCATCTATAATTGGATCTGATGCCCTCTTCTGGTGTATCAAGTACAATATGGTCATATATATAAGATTAAAAAAAAAAAAAAGTAAGGTAGGGCAAGCAGACTGGCCACCAGATAGAAAAACTGGTAAGGCTGAAGTAGATTCAAACCCCCAAGGAATCTCGGAATTGAGACTGGTGGGTGTGGAATCAGCTCCCTGCCAAGCTCTACCTGTTCTAGAACATGTAACCATGACATCCCACTGAGAGGACCATGACAATTGGTCACCTAGCATAAAATCTTAGAGTTTTCCATGTTGACGAGTTATCTAGATAGGCCCCAAGTGTTTAGCACTTATTGGGCTTTCCTTCCTGCAAAAAGTATTTAATCTTTGGTTTGCCCCGAGTAAGACACATGCATTTACATCTACCATAAAATAAAGCAGTTTAACAAGCAGGGACCATCTCCTTCATCAAGCGTCACCTGGTGGTGGTAGTGGTGGTGGTAGGGGGCTTTACCTTAAAGAGCCTCACCTAAATCTCCTGGAGAAGGCCTTCTCTTTTTCAGCTTCTGTGTACTCTGGCACTCACTTGGAACCAAAATGGATTCTGTCCTGTCCTGTACAGCCATCCCCCTCCTGCCTGAGGAGTAGGAGAAGTGCAGCCCCATGTCCCCCATTCTCAACTCTCTGACATCCCCAGTGGTGTCTGGGTACACAGGAGCCCGAGAACCATAGCATCCAATCCAGATCTCACCTGGAAAAACACAGGCTGGGATCCCTATCATGGATTCTGTTCTGTCTCCCCTGAGTGGCTTGCTAGTGCGGTCAATTCTGAGGAATTCTGTTCTCTACTCAACACTCTTTTAAGCAAACAAGGCAAACACATCATGCCTGATTGTCATCATCAACTGCAACCCCACATTTAGTGATCCATGCTTCTGCCTCTTAGCGGACCGCACTGTGTGTTCCTTATTTGTTTTGAGATCCATAGCATTCACACTAGTATTCGATACATCAAAAGCACTCTCTAAATCTCTTGAAAGTATGTAATTTACATCCCAGTTACTTCCAAAAATAATATGAACAGAATATAGTTAGGTCTTTTTAAATTACTAATTAACAAAAATAGATTTACTGAACTCTAATTCACAGGTAATGCAGATCATCCATGAAATTTTTTTTTTTTGTTTTTACTTAAGTGGATCTTAGTATATTTTTTTTTAATTTTAATTTTTATCTATATAATGTATATGAGTGTTTTGCCTGCACATAGCTGTGCACCACTGGCCTGGTGTCTGTGGAAGCCAGTAGAGAGCATCATATCCACTGGAGTTATAGATGGTTGTGAGCTGGGAATCAAACCAGAGTCCTATGTAAGAGGAGCAAGTTCTCTTAACTGCTGAGCCATCTCCACAATCCCTTTAGTATATTTTCTTATCTATATAATGTATATGAGTGTTTTGCCTGCACATATCTGTGCACCACTGGCCTGGTGTCTGTGGAAGCCAGTAGAGAGCATCATATCCACTGGAGTTATAGATGGTTGTGAGCTGGGAATCAAACCAGAGTCCTATGTAAGAGGAGCAAGTTCTCTTAGCTGCTGAGCCATCTCCACAATCCCCTTAGTATATTTTCAAAGTTGTGCCACAGGTCTAAAGGTTGCTGTCTTCTCCAAAAGAAAGCCCATCTGCTTCCCTGTGTCTTCCACCTGCCACCACAAACTTAGTTCTAATGAAAAGGAAGACACCCTCTTCTAAAGAGGATCATACAGTAAATGAAACTTTAGATAAACTTCTTATGAAGTCAAGAAGAATCTCTACAAGATTTTTTGATGTAAGCATTTTTAAGGTATGCAGATTATAATTCTCCATTATACTAGCACAAAACCTGGCCTATACTAAATGCTCAGTTAAGTACATATGGTTCCATGGAGTTGGCTGGATGTGAATGTCCACACCACTCCAAAGATATAACAATGGTGCCATGTATTAAAGAACAATAAACTGACAATATGATCAATTGATGAGTTATTGTTATTCCCCTGAAGTTGATAACTTACCTTGCCACTAAGCAGAAGAAGTGAATTGAAAGCTCAGGCTTGAGAGCCTGCATTCAGAGCCCTTCTTGACACCTCTCCTCTTTAATAAGACCCAAGCCCTGCAGCTCCATAGTAAACTATGAGGGTGCTTACCTGCCTCCCTTTCCTTCTCGCAAATGAAGTTATTGATTTCATCACACTGGAAGTCATTCCACTGCCCGGCATAAATCAATCCAGCACAGTCTTCTCCTGGCCCATGGCCACTGCCCCAGTTGTCTGGTTGTCCAGCTTTCCAGTTTCTTTTAAGAAAACAGAAAAGGAGTGTTATCCGCACAGGTTTTCTTTGTTCAAGAACAGTTGAGGGATGTAAACAAAAAGCCAAAACATGCCATTTGCTGTGAAATGGAAACGCATCATTTAGAAAACAGTGCTCACTTTCACATAGCTGTTTGCAGAGAGGCTGAAAAGCAGCCTGTCCTTGCAGGCTTGTTATCTTTGCCATAGTGAGATCAACTCAGTGAGCCTTATTATTACATTGTGGAGGGGATGAATCCTTTGACATAGCTGGATGAATGGCTTTCAACTGTGTCCCGTAATGTGGACTTCTGGGCATGTGTATATAGTTGTGTATAGGTAATAGGCACTCTTGGGATATCTTACACAAATATGCATACATGTATGCTCTTGTGAGAATATACAGGGATCTGTAGACATTGGTGTGTCTTGTCTCTAATGTCAAAAGTTCAGGAAGAGAAAGTAAGAGCTCCTTATACACAGTTACAAAAACCCACAACACAAGCAACTAGTTGTGGCTCTGGCCAAGCTGTACATAGCTGATGATTTCAGAAAATAATAATTTAATTGTACTGAAAACAACTCAAAAATTTTACTCCCTCTTTTGGGAAAGAGCTTTTATTTTCATATATGAGAGAGGGATGGAGAGAGGGATAAGGGAGAACTACGGTGTGTATAAGAAAATAACTTGAGAGAATCAACTCTTTCCTTCTAGCATGTGGGTCCTAGGTCATCAGCCTTGGTGGCTAGCCCAGGAGAGAAGATTTTCATTTTTACTGATTTATTGAATGACTGATTGGCACTGAATAGTCCTAGCTGGCTTTGAACTCAGAGATCTACCTGTAAGTCCTCTGAAATGTTGGATGTGTACCACCATGTCTGACTAGAAGAGGATTCCTCCTCCCTCTTCCTCCTCCTCCCTTCCTCTTCCTTTTTTCCTTTCTCTTCCTCTTTTTTCTTTTTTTTTTTTTAAAGACAAGATCTCTCTATGTACTCCTGGCTGTCTAGGAGCTTGCTAAGTAGATTGGGCTGCCCTCAAACTCAGAGATCTTCCTGCCTCTACCTCCCTAAAAGTGTTACATGCCTGGTCAGAAGGAGGATTCTTAAAAACAAGTATTCTGAGTTTCCCCCCACCCCCAGGGGTTTTGAGGGGATGATTAGGCAGGCCTGAAAAAGAACCAAGGAATTTGTGCATGGTAGGTTGAGTCCTCCACCACTGCCTCTGCCTATGCTAAGCCATCTTTTTACTTTTTATTTTAATATGAGGTCTCACTAACTTGCTCAGGCTGGCCTTGAAATCATTCTGTACTCTATGCTTAACCTTTTTAAAAATCTTGTGATCATCCTGCCTCAGCCTCCTGAGTAGCTTGAATTCCAAGCCTGAGCAAGTTTTCTTTAGGATGAGTTTATTTGAGGCCCTTTTACTTGGATGCTGCTGCTCACATCAGGACTTCTTGTAACTTTATAGTTCTTGATTCTGGTTCCATGTAGTAAATTAAGTGTGACTCCAGACTCTTTTCTGGAAGATCCTTTTGAAAAGGCAAATTCATGGTTGTGGTTTCTGCTTAAGGAAAAAAAAAAACAAAAACCCTGACTTCTTAAAAAGGGTACCCTAAAACATCTGTAATAAAAGTACTTCCAGCAATGATTCACTCCCCCACTAGCCACAGGGTACCTGAGGCCACCGGAGGTGAGATCTCATATTACCCTCCATCTTTTGACAATGGGATCACCAGAGTCAGAAGGCAGTGATAAAGAAGAGGACATTATAGTTAAACAGTGGGGCAGTGTGATAGAATTAATGCTCAACTAATTCTAAACCTAGCTAGGGACTTGATGAAAACTGTGACCCCAGGTAAATCTAGTGACACAAAGGTGATTCAGAAGGAGCCACCTACCGAGAGGAAACTATAAGGAAGAATTAGAAAATATCCACTCACTGCACTGATCCTCAGACAGAATGTACTATGAGCTGGCTTTAATTCAGGCAATGGTAACACAGAAGCACAGAGTGAAGTTCCATTGCTCAGGGAACTTACATAACAGGCTTGAGGATGAGGCTAAGACTTACACTGTCAGTGGTGCCCGGAGGGACAGATTGGGAAGAAAAGGAGCTTTCTTGAAGGCCGCTTCTGCAGAGGTTAGCAGTACCCACGTAGTTTGTTTTCAGTAACATACATTTTGTTCATGTCTAATAGTAATAGTGATTTTATTTCTATAATTTTATATTATATTAATTATAATATATTAATTTAACATCTTTTTATATCTTTGATTCCCAAATGTATAATAATGTATTTGATATTCTTGATTTCTCAGTTAACTGTAAAAAGTGTATGTATGTATACACACACAGACACACAGACACACAGACACACACACACACGGTTTATTTAGATTCAGAGGATCTGCTTAGTATGATTCTCTTGGACTTTACTTTAAGTCATTTAAGATCATAAGTTTGTATGCTTATAACAGAGGACAGAGCATATCAGATAAGCATAATGTGTAATATTTTGGAATGCTAGCCTTGACTTTACTCACAGGTAGGCTCTGGAAAGAATAGCTTGAGCTTGGCCATATTACAGCATAGACTATGTCTGAGCTGCCCAGGAACCTTGGGAACACTTGAACAGACAGCTGTAGTGATTTGCAAACACACAAACATGAACTATGGGGAGTGCAGCATCCCAGGATTTGGGGCTCATCTTAATGTTAGCAGAGCATATACTTTCTATCTTGGAAATAGATCCCTCCAACTTCACAACTTAATGTTTTTTCCATCAACCACAAGATTAACCAAGACTACAGCCAAAGAAGCTTCTGCTGGTAAGGGTCTGGATTTCAAACAGGAAAATGTTATTGGCAAGAAATGTCTCTTGTAGCAAGATGTTCTCCTACTACAAGGGCCCCTGTTGTGGAAGATTCCTCTCTTGTGGCCTGGGCCAGTGCCACCCTGGCAGGAACACAAAGTGTTGACTAACATAGGCTGTTGTTGAAGTAGAAGAAACTGAAGCATCTCTTCTGGCCCCCAGAAGAGCTCTATAACTCAGTACTATAAAACTATAACATGAGTTGCATAATTGGGCAGGACAGTAGCCCATTTTATCTTTTTAACATAAAAATAAAAGCAATTATGTGAATTGTGTAATCACATTTCTACCAAATGGTATCTGATATATATAGAGAAAATGTATAGGGGTTTCTGGCAGAGTGGGTGGAGGTCTTACTGTTGGTCCTTTCCATATGCACTTGGTTTACTCTGGGGAAGGCAGCCTTGGCTTGGTAACAGTGACAACTAGCCAACTGAGACATCTGCAGATATTCCATTAAGAATTATTATGCCTCAATTGGAGAAGATGTACATAGTCCTGCTGGGACTAGATATCCCAGGGAGGGGTGGAACCCAAGGGGGCTCCCCTTCTCTGAGGAGAAGGGGAAGGGGTAATGGAGGAGGATTTGCAAGGGTGGGACAGGGGGGAGAGGAGGAGAAGCTGTGATCAGAATGTAAAGTAAATAAAAAACAATAGTGAAAAGAACCAGTGTGCCTTACCAACACTTCTGCAATCCTTGCATTGCCACTTTCCTGATTTGTCTACTCCTTTCCTTCTACGTAGTCATGTGTAGAGCTGGAGACCCACCCAGGGTTTTGTACATGCCCCTATGCTTATTTTGAGATTCATTTCTTATTTTCTACCCTCATAAAGTAGAAGCTTAGGTCATTCTTTTCCAATCTTTAAGAAAATGTAGGGCCAAGCATGGTGGCATGTAGTTTTAACCCCAGCACTTGGGAGGCAGAGACAGATAGATCTCTATGAATTTGGGGCCAGCCTGGTCTGCATATCAAGTTTTGAGACAGCCAGAGCTACATAGAGAGACACTATCTCAAAACAAAATAACAACAAAAACCCAAACACAATGTTTCAGAGCTATAAATTTCTCCCTAAGCACTATTCTAGTTCATAAATTTTGACATGTTCTTATTGTTTAAAGACATTTTCAGATTTTCATTGTAATTTCCTCTTTGATCTATGGATAAGATCAGGCATTGCCAGGGTGGTATGGCGATAGCTTCTTCTTTGGTCTATGTCATTTACCTTCCAAATACTTTATAGATCTTTAGTTATCTACTTGTTTTGGGCTACAGAGCATAGTCTCTATAATCCCAGTTCTCTTGACTTTATTGAGACATGCTTTGTGACCTGTTGTGCCGTTTATTTCACACAAGGATAACACCTCTCATTCCTCCTCCTGTCCTCCTGTCCTCATGCTCCAGCTGCCACTTCCCTGTGGAAATCTCAGGACAATGTAGTGACTGTGGATGGATGCTAATTGCCAGTCCTGGTATCGATACTGGATATAAAGTTACAGGGTTGTGGTGGCATGAACGAAACAAAGGTGGTGTGTGTAAGGTTGGAAGTTGTCTTTTCTCTGACAGGATTATGTTGTTGTTATTTCTAAAAACCATAGCTACAATTGTTATGTCCAGCAATCTACATTGTCCTCCAGTATTTGTGTTAAAATCACATTGGTATGTAGGCTTATGACACATGAGAACCTGGCCCGGCCCCATCCCAGGGCATCTGAAATACTCCCGTTCTCTAGCTGGTCCTCACCTCCTTTAGTACAGTGAAGTGAAGGCTCTGTGAGTCCGTGTGTCTGAGGATAATATACCTGAATCAGGTCTGAATGTGCCTGAAGCAGTTGGAATCTCTTCTCCGTCACCATGGCTTTTTATCTGTGTATTCTAGACCTGCTTTCCTGAACCACATATCAGTGTAAATAACAGAGCAGATCAGAGGCAATGGAGGAGAGGTCTGTCTCTGAAAAACTGGCTCCTCTTTCAAGTAACCACAAAATCCTTAAATAATTTCAAAGGGGCGGGTGTATGTGTTTTGGAGAAGAAGGGTAAAAGGAAAGTTGTGTACTTAATTCCTTGTGGCTGGGCAAGGCCTGGGATGTTTCCAGAGCCATTGGCTTCTGGTTTTGGAAACATTTAAGATGCCTGGCCGGAGTCCTTCCTTGAATGTTTTTTTAGAACTCGGCCACGAATCTCTGGTCCTGGGCTATTATTCTCTGCTGGGAGGCGTTTGACCACTGTGCGAATCTGATTTGTTAAAGTTTGCTCTGCCTTCCCATTTTCTTTTTGACTTGACCTTACTAAGTCATTTTGTTTCTTGAAATATGTGTATTCATTTGGGCTGTTTGATTTGTTGGTGTATAGCTGTTTATAGTAACAGTTTATAATGGTTTCTGATGATTGTGGATCTAGAAATCATGGCTGGTAGGAGAAGGAAGGGAAGGCAGGTAGATGGAGACTTGGAGGCTCAGAATCAAAAGAGGAGGGCAAAAGAGAGTCTGAGAGTCTGGGAAAGTGTTTCAGGAGATTCATCTGGGATGCTGAGGCCTCTTTCCTTTCCTAAGCCATGATGGGTATTATTTTTAGATTCTTCAAAAGCCTATTGTAAGATGCTGTGTAGGGGTCTCTAATTAAGATCATGCACACTACAAATTCTGGGGAG
The DNA here is from genome assembly GCA_021653895.1 of Mastomys natalensis. Classification (NCBI taxonomy): domain Eukaryota; kingdom Metazoa; phylum Chordata; class Mammalia; order Rodentia; family Muridae; genus Mastomys; species Mastomys natalensis. Next base: position 711,420 of record JAJTUV010001347.1, read on the forward strand.
TAATAATCCCAAACTCAGATGTATTTTACTGTGGAGTCACAATTGTGGCAACAGTATTAACACCCACAGACTTTCTCCAGTTTTTCCCAAGAGACAAGCTCTATATTAAATTCACACAACATACACACTCTCTCTGCATGTGCCTGTGTGTGTGTGTGTGTGTGTGTGTGTAAGTATTAACATAGTCCTTCTGTCAAGTTCAATTTACCACATGGGGTCATGGTGATTTCATGTGACTGAGGTATCGTGGGTGTCAGGTCCAGCCTAAGCTCAGTTCTCATTCAAGTTTGTACTCCATCCCCTGGACAGGCCTGGCTCTTTCTCTAGGTTTTGCAGTGTTTATTATTATATGTCAAACTAAGTTAGTCTTTGAGACCTCATACAACATCTGCCTGATTTATTCTTGCTTTTAGAAACTGACCCTGGATATAAGCAAGATGACAAAAGGAACATCATCTTTTGGAAAGTGTAGCAATAAGACGCATACGCTGTGCCACTGTTGTGGCTCCAAGGCTCACCACCTTCAGAAGTTCACCTGTGGCAAATGTGGCTACCCTGTCAAGCACAAGAGAAAGTATAACTGGAGTACCAAGACTAAGAGACAAAACACTACCGGGACTGGTCAGATGAGGCACCGAAAGATTGTCTATCGCAGCACTTGGGAGGCAGAGGCAGGCAGATTTCTGAGTTAGAGGCCAGCCTGGTCTACAGAGTGAGTTCCAGTACAGCCAGGGCTACACAGAGAAACCCTGTCTCGAAAAAACCAAAAAAAAAAAAAAAAAAAAAAAAAAAAAAGATTGTCTATCGCAGATTCAGACATGGATTCTGTGAAGGAACAACACCTAAACCCAAAAGGGCAGCTATTGCAGCATCCAGTTCATCTTGAGGATTTCAATCAGTCATAAAATAAATGTTCTGGTTTAAAAAAAAAAAGAAACAAAAAACAAAAAAACCAAAAACCAAAACAACAACAATAACAACAAAAAACCAAAACAGTTTGACCCTGGGGAATTTTCCGTGTACATATATGCCTTTGAGTAGAAAATGAGACCCACAGTGGAACACTTAGTAAGGTTCGAGCTCAGTCAATCCCACACAAGCCAATAAAGTTTAACATTAAAATTTGCAGTCAAATCCAAATCTTTTTTTCCATTTACAGCAGTGAGAAAAGTGGGGAGATAATATTTTTTCTTAGCTTCTCTTGACTCCCTTAAAAAGTTATCCTGGCTTTCTTGACTGTCAAAGAAAGAACACTAAGGAATTTCACTTTCATTACTAAAATTAATAGTTTCAAAGTTATGTGTAAATTACTATTCAGTAACAGTGAAAATGATTTCCTTTTAGAAATAATGTACAGAAAAAGATTTATATTTTTCAACAGCATTGGCAACAAAAACATTGGCAGGCTGAACATGTTCAGAACCAAGTTTGTTTGTTTTGTTTTAATTAATTAAAAAGTTCTACTTAATTGTTTAAATAAAAATGACATTAAAATAATCTATACATACAAAAAAAAAAAAAAGAGCACTAAGCTCCACCTCCCATTCCTGCCAGGAAGCCATCACGGCTCCTGCTTTGCATACCAACGCCCATGGCTGTGTGGAGTAGTCCTGCAAAACAAATTCCTGCCATTCTAGGTGCTGGCCTGTGTCCCAGTGTCTCCCAGAAGCAGGCACAAAAGAGCAGATAGAGAATCTCACAGTCCAGCGGGTAAGCATGGGTGTACCCTCTCAGCTTTGGGGAAGACCTAAGATCCATTTCCATGTTTGTCCACACTTGTTTTTTCCCTTCAGAGATGGCTTTCTGATTCTATCTATTGTCTATCTCACAGTCTTCATGGATATAGAACTGCAAAGTGAAGCGATGCAGGCTTGATGCAGCCCTTGTGAGCAGAGGGCAGAAGATTGCACATTCCAGGCCAGTACAGGTCACATGTGTAGTGAGATTCCACTCAGCCCCAGCTGTTCCTATGCCTGTTTGAGACTATGTGGCCTCTCTGTCCATCACCTCAGCCCCTGGGTAACTCTTCAGAAACCTGGAGTCTTACTTCAGTGCATGGAGACTACCTCAGACCAGACACATACTCCACCCCTCCCACCCCATGGTCCAGCAGCTTCCTGTGATATGCTGCTGATGTGTTGGCTTCTTTGTCTTTAGCAAACTGAAGATCCCTCACAGGTAGGTATTTACAGCTTCTCCACTTTTTCTCCAGAAGAAGTAAGGCATGATTTGAGAAAAGGGTTGGTAGAATTTAGTTCTCTCTTATCCTGTAGAAGATGGACATTCTGAGATCCTCTGTACAGCACACTTGGGCTTTCTGTGTATGAGAGATCTACAACCTTGGAGTGTACAAGTTGGACCAAAATCACATTTGGGTCAGAAGCCTGTTCAAGACTAGGACTGCCCCAGTCCTCAGAAATATGTCCGTGTGGACACTGACCATTCGGAGAGGCTCTGGGCCATGCTATCCTTCCTCTTAGTATCTGAAGACAGCACCTTGGTCTGAAGTGCTCTACTTGACAGCGCAGTGACTATCCACCACTGCTTCCCTACTGCAAACAGGCAACTAGCACAAGGAGCCTAGGCCCTTGAGAGGATGGTGTGGGAGAGGCATAAGGTCCTTAAGGGAAAGTTGTAGGAAGCTAGGCCAGCATGAAAACATGGGAAAGCAAGCACATGATGCTGTCCGCAAGTCCCACACTCACTTGTAATCAACAGGCGTCCCATCTAGCCACTTCCACTCGCTTTCCTGCTCCGAGTCTGTGAGACCGATCCAGTGGCTCTCTCTCCCCACTGTCTGCTTTTTTATCCATTGCTGAAAAGGAAGCAGGAAGTGTTTTTAGCCCACACAAAAGACCTATTGTTTAATAAAACTGACAAAAGACATTTCTCACTGGTTTTAAGGGTCCTAGCTGTCTGCTTTCTATTGCACTTGTGTTGTGGGCACTGTGTCACTATGACTATGTTTAACAAGTCATAGTAAGGTTCTTCTTCAGGATCCCTAAGAACGACTGATGCGGGCCCTGCTTCCCAGCAGCCACCTATCTGTGAGCCTCTACCACATTGTGCACTTGTGTGGCCACGCCCCTGACTGCTGTTTTTCCTATGCTTCCTTCATGTTACTATAAACCAGATTTCAGGGCTGTATCTGATAGAGATGGTTAGTGAGTGGGAGGACATGAGCATTGTTGTCAGTCAGGTTTTAGCTTTGCTTTTACCCTTTGCCCTGTGAGAAGAAGTCATTTAAACCTTGTGGCCTCCGAGTAACTTATCTGTGAAATGGGGGAATTGAAAGCAGTGGTACATGGCTGTACTCCCAGTCCCTGGGGAGTGGATGCAGGGAAATCACCATAGGCTCTAGGCCAGCCTAATTTACACAGTAAGTGCCAGACCAGGTAGGAATACATAGCTAGGCTTTGTCTAAAAACAAAGCAAAACAAAACAAGGGGAAGGATGGCAATTATAAGGTTTATATTGCAGGGTTGCTGTGAGGTTTTAAAAAAGGGCTTTGTACACGACAGGCGCTTAATAAAGGGCCACTATCATTCTCACACATGGGCCCTTACCAACTCCTTTTGAACCAGTGGTGCTCCACCCCAAACCTACTCATGCCTCTCTGTCTCTTCATGTTTCTAGTGGTAACCCCCCTCCCGCCATGCTCACATCTGCTGTGCTGCAATTCTCCACAAAGCCACCAGGTGGAGCTATATATCTGTGGGCCTAAGACGCATGGCAATCCATTCATATCCTCTCACACCTGGATAAAGCCCATGCAAGCTGCAGCCTTCCTTGTTTACAAGACCATGACTTTTTGATCTCTTTGACTCCCCAAAGGCATGCAATTTCCAAGTATAACTTATCTCTAAATTATAGTTTTCTCCAACCAAATGTGCAGCTGACATACCATACCTGTTCCTCTCTTGAGTTTATGAAAACAAGATGGGAAGATTTGTCTTCACAGAAAAGCTTAGCATCTTCAAAAATTTCTTTCTCCATTGAAAAATAGTAGCATTTATCTGTGAAGTTCTTCCAGCGAGGCGGACACCCTAGGAATGTAAAGTTTTAAAATGTTGATTTAAAAAACACAGAAAGCACTCTGTATTTCCTCAGCTGTGTTTAAGATACCAAAGTGACAGCCTTGCATCACTTGGATGCCAATGGAGTGTCCCTGGACAGATGTTCACAGATGTGGACTATACAGTATATAGCAGTGAACACCACGCAGTGTAGAAGGATGTGAATGGGTTGGGTTAGGCTTTGTGATGGCAGAAAGGAGAAAGTGGTGTGGGCTTTGACACTCATTGTCAAACAAGCGCACTTCAGAACCAAAGTTTGGCTCATGAACCAGCATAAGTTGGTTCCTAACTAGTACAGAATTTTGAGAAAGACTTAATGGTCAAAGAGACAGAAAAGCACCACAGCAAAACCTGAATGTGGACTCTGTCACAGAAACTCCATCTGCATGCTGGTGGAGTTAACTGATGGAATGGTCTGTTTCTAAGGAGAAAGAAGAAAGATGAGGAAGGATGGTGAGAGAGCAGCCAGTGCAGGATATCTTGAAGGAAGTATTTGGGGGTACAGGTGTCTTCTGAAGGCATGGCTTATCTAAATGAATAGAGACCTGATAATGTTTGAGCAGGAACACAGGGTCCTCAGTGACAGCACTGAGGCACCCAGAGGGCCACACAGGGTCCTTGCTGTTAAGTATCATTAGGGGACTTTTGGAGGTTGGTTTAGCCAAGCCTACACACTGCCTTATTTCTCCACAATTCTGTCTGAAAAGGACGATTTGGACTTACCGTTGACCTCTGATGCTGGGGTTGGTTCATTCTGCAGAGCCAATGGTTCCATTGCTCCTGAGGGGCCTGGGGGGCCAGGTGGTCCCTTGGGCCCAGGTATGCCTGGCACTCCTGGCAAGCCTGGTAGTCCCCGAGGTCCAGGTACTCCAGGCTCACCCACAGTGCCCTGTAGTCCCTGGAAGCCGGGAGGGCCCTGAGGGCCAGGGAGTCCATCCTTGCCTGGTGGACCTGGTGGTCCTGGGTCCCCACTAGGCCCTTGAGGGCCAGGCTTCCCTGGGGAGCCACGGGATCCTTTGGGACCCTGTGAGCCTTTGGTTCCTTTGCTGCCACGCTCTCCGGGAGGGCCTACTGGTCCAGTTGTGCCTCTCTCACCCGCAGGGCCAGGTGGACCAGGCTCTCCCTTCTCTCCTTTCTGTCCCTTGGTGCCAGTTGGACCAGGTGGTCCCTGAGATCCTCTGTCACCTTTTGGACCTCTGGGGCCAGGAGGACCTAAAACATAAAATCATACATATATATATTTAAATATATATATAATACACACACACATATGAAGTCAGTTGTGAGTGTGTAGCCTACAATAAAAAAAAAAACAAAAATATAGGCATTAAGGAGTGCTTAGTATCTATCTTTAATGTATTGTTGGCTTCAAGGAATAAGACAGACTGAGAAGCAGCTCACCCAGTATCTTCCTCTGGCCTCCATGTGTGTGTCTGGCTATGCACTCGCCACACATGTGAATACACCACACACATGTACCACCCACATGCCTATAAAAACAAAAAGATCAGACACAGAGGGAGGCCCAGATGAAGACACAAGAAGGAGATGGTCATCTGCAATCCAAGGAGAGAGACCTTGGAAGAAACCAACCTTGCCAAGACCTTGGCTCCTAGATTTGAGAGCTTTAAGGAAAGAAATTCTGTTGTTTCAGCTGGTTTAAATCTGTGCAAAACAATACAATGATGTGCTGGCTTATTTTTCTTTTTTAAAAACCCTACCCTCCCTGTGCATATTGAGCATGAAGTTCAATGGTGTTCACTGATGGATCCATGCTGAAACAGACACCAGTGTTTGTCTCCAACAGAAATGCTCTGCAGTTCCCCTTCTGTCTCTATGTATTTAGTCTTTGTCTGGCTTGCTGAAGTCATGTAGACATCACCTTGCCTGGCAGTTTTATTTAGGATTGTTTATCAAATGTATGAGCCTCACTGTCAAAAGCCCATCACCTTAATACATCAACATTCCACATCAGGAGACATCAGAAGGAAGAGGTTTCCAGGTAATGGTGACCTGCCTTGTGGTACCCTTATTCCAAGAGGTAACTCTTCTGAACCTATGTGTTAGGTGGATCCTGGATCCAGCTATGGAATGGCTGTGGAGAGACCTGTCTTTCTTGACTCTTAAATAACATTTAAGAATAAGTCCATTGGTCTTATCTGAAATCTGAGTTTTCTTCTCTTTAATCTGAGGGAACACATTAGCTAACCCATGTTATTGAGAGACAAATGGGAAAACCTCCTCCTACTATATGTAATCTCCTTAAAGTAAGTTGGTGGCTGTGTCACTGCAAAATGGTGCCCTAGAGGCTTAGAGTAGGGAAGGTAGTTTTGAAGAGTGTATTATTATGCAAAGGTCTATGAAACAGGCACATAAAAATCATAACTTCTTAACTGTGTCTTTCACTCAGTGTGTATATTAGACCTTAGAAAATCCACCAAGTGAAGATTTGTTAGAAAATCCAATCACTTTAGTAATTCTTGATCCTTACTTTCTAAACTTTCAGCCAATAATTAGTTTCTCAGCTCTTCACACTAGGGGTTGATGTTTTCCTGGGAGCTTCTGGAAATGAATTTATATGCAAGAAGGAACAGTGGCTTTTCAGGGCTTGCCTTTCAGCTCAGTTAGACTTCTTTCTGCAACCCTTCCCAGGCTCCAAATTCACAGTTTCCCCATTGCAGACCTAAATTGGTCTCCCTCACTTGAGGTGGCAGCTTTTTTTACTGTTTATTATTTCTGAGTAGGGTCTAGATGATCCCTATCCTCCAACTGGAAATAGCTGAATATCCTCAGCGAGTCTTTATGTAATAAAGACACTGAGGCTTGTTTGACAGAGGGCATTAAACATAGGTTCCAAAGTCAGCACAAAACACCAGCAGATGCTAGTTTCTAAATCATACAATGGAAAGGAATAGGCATAGCAGTGTGGTTCAAGTTTATGTCTTTAATAAAAATCTAACTTTTTGGATTCCCAGCTAGGTTCGTATAAAACCAAGTCTTTTCTTGTGAGGCATTGCACTTATCCATTGCACCCAGTTTTACAGTAAGATCAAACTTAACATCTGTAATTATGAATAAACTGGCAGGCCCATCATATTGCTGGCTCACTCACAGCTACCTTCACCTTGCAAAAACTGCCTAAAACCAGGTAGTCCACCAAGATGCTGGGTTCCATGGATAATAGGATTTATATGATGTACTTGTTCACTAAAAAATTAGATGTGTACATGTCTTGTTATTTAAAAAATTGAAGAACCAAAGCCATTTTAAAAACCAGCATTGGACACGGAATGTTTTCCTCTAGAACTCAAGATTCTAGTGTCACTGGTTGGCCTCTGGATTATCTCAGGACTTCTGGTCTTACTTGAGTCTTTTATTGGGTGGCTGTTGAAGTAAAAGTGAAATGGAAGGAGGGGCTGGGAAGATGGTGCACTGGAGAAAAGTGCTAGCTGTGCAAGCCAGACCCCTGGAGCTCACGTAAAACAGCAGCTGTAGGGGCTTGCAGTTACAGTCACAGTGCTCATGCAGAGAGGTCAGTGGCGGAGAGGCAGGCACATCACCCAAAGACTCACTAACATGCTAGTCAAGTATGGTGCAGCAGCAGAAACAAGGAAAGACCTGCTTCAACAGGATGGAAAGCGAGAGCAGCCTCTTGAAAGTTATTCTTTGACCTCCTCATGTAAGCTGTGCCACATGTGTGCCTATATGCACACACACACACACACACACACACAAATACAATGAATGAACAAATAAATTAAAATATGTTGCATATTCCTACCCCCTACCCCCACACATAAAATGGGAAAGTACTGCGTATATGTATTCAACAACTTGAATTAGAGTCAAGCATGTCATATTGTGGAGGCATGTGGATGCTCCTTGAGAAGTGCAATTGAGATTTGCTTTCAGACTGACTGAAGTGTCATTAAATGTCAAGGCTGAGTGAGTAGTTCTCTGACTTGAGATTCTGAATTACCAGGGTCCCTACGTGGCTTAAAAAGTTGTTACAGGCTCCCAGAATGCACCCAAACAACCAAAGCAGGATGCTGGGTAGTCCCACATTTGCACTGTCACAGTGTGGCTCCCAGATGTCAGAGATATAGGGAACTTTAAGATGCTGAATTCTCAGATGTTAGACTTTTCATCACTGTCCCTTCTTGGCTTTGTCATATATGAACTATAGACTTTGAGAAGTGCTTTCCCTCCTGGATCCTACGTGAGAAAATTTTAAACATGTTTTCCAACAAAACTTCTGTGTGACATAAAGTAGAGAAATGGCCTAAGTTTTGTCTGACTTCCAAGTTCTTGGAGGTATGATGTCAAGAACTTTGAATGATAGTACCTGGGAGGCTGAAGTGGAAGACTGCTATGAATTTGAGGCAGCCCAGGCTACATATTTACTCTAGTTCATCCTGGAATACAGTATAAAATTCTGTAACAACAACAACAACAACAACAACAACAAGAGACAGGGTAGAAATAAAAAAGATACAATATAATGCAGTTTTCATCTCATTAAAAAAAATGACTTTGACTGGAATTAATGAAACTTATTAATCAGCCAAGTGTTAACTTTTTGTTACTATAGCAAAATACATTAAGAGGAAATACTTATGTTAGTTCATTGTTTTGGAACTTTTGGTCCATGGCATGACATCTTGCTTTTGAGTCTGTGACACCAAAGTATCAATCATATCAAGCCTGGGAACACCTGGTGGAATAAAACTATTACCTTATGGCTAAGATTAGAAAAGAAACTGGCATTCTGCCATCCCTTCAAGGTCAAGGCTAAGTCCCCATTGAAACAGGCCCTACCTCTTCAACATTCTAGTGCTTCCCAATAACAGCAAGCCAAGTTCCCTCCCCTAGAAAAGGAGAATGCTAATATTTCCCACCTTAAGCATGATGAAAGTAGACCATTTATTTGAGAGCCCAGAAGCATGACCTGCATGTTGCACATTCATAATTGGGCTAAAAATGATGGATGTGAACAGTACCTGAGGTGACTCACCTCCAGGTAAGGCTCCAGAAGGCAGCAGGAATGACTTAAGCTCAAGGCTACCTTAACCCTGTGTGTTCTAAGACTGTCCTTCACATGCACATGACATTGTTTTGTCTCCACTGCTTTGTGCTGGTTACAGGGACAGCACAGGGGAAATCCACACTCACACAGGTGCTTTCTAACTCAAGCCAGGCATCTCACTCCATACTTGCTCTTAACTCAAAAGCACTCTCAAAAGTCTGCAAGGAGCACACAGATGAGGGCTCCTGAAGGAAGAACTCGGTACTCAAATGCTGTCTCACTCTATACTCATGAAACATTCCTATTCTCTAAGAATAGCTATGAGGAAAATATCAGACTAGACAGAGCACTCAAATGCTATGTGTAGGACTCAGCCTGTAGAGGAGCAGTTCTGGACAGAGCAGGAACTTCCAGCACAGCAGTGTGCATTTGGCTCCTTAATAAAAGTCTTGGTTGATGGATGTACAGACGACCGTTGCTAGAGGTCAGCATACGACTCCCTATCTAGTTCTCATTTACCTTATTTTATTTTTTTGATACAGAGGCTTTCACATATCCTAAGCTGGCCTTGAACTCATAGTCTTGCTTCCTTGGCCTCTTGTGCTGGGATTATGAGTGTGTATGACTTTGTTTTCTGCATCTTGATGAGGATGCTGGAATTACATGTGTGCATCTTGGTGAGGATGCCTCTGGTAGCTGCTAGAACATGGCCTCACTAAATGCACATTAACAAGAAATTTCTTGGATAATACCACAGTATTTTGAATCTCACAGAGGCGGGGCTCACATAAAACCACATACACCAACATCAATCTATCCTGATTTATCAGCTTCTTCACAGTTAAGGAAGGCAGAATGGGGTAAGATGAGCATCTGTAGGAGGAAGCACTTGTGTCCAGAATGGGGGTGCTTTCTCAACCTCTCATTACCTTGAAATATCTGCTTGGGATAGCTGTTCTGGAGGCAACTGAAAACAGCTATTTAGGTGAGCTTCACTCAAGAGGCTGGACAGGAGGATTCGACTTTGAGATTGCCTGAGTTATACAGTTAGATCCTGTCTCTCCCAAAAGAATGGGGGTCTGCTGGGTCTTGTCTATGACTAAGCAAGATCTTAACAGATCTGTTCTATCGGGCTAACATCTTGCTACAATTCCTGGCTCTCATGTTCTGGGTGATTCTATAATTTTTACTTACTGTATGTTTTGTGTTACTGACAAAACTGTTGAAAATGATTCTACCATCTTCTACCCAAATCTGTCCTTCATGTCCACAGGGGCTTTTTATAGTTGATCATTCACCTAATGTGGCAGAGACTCCTTAAAGTGACCTCCAGTGATGCATGTGTGACTTTCTCTTAAGTCTAAAACCTGGGACTTACTTCTAACCAACAGTACATGGCAAAGGTGATGGAAAGTAATTTTTTAATAGGCCATGCCATTCATGCTCCACCTCAGCAAACTAGACATAGACAGGTTTCTTGCTGGCTTTGCAGAAACTGAGATATTGTGATATGGCTGCCTGACCAAGAATTGAGGGTATTCCTCAGATAACAACACTTAGGTTCAAGACAATGAATTATGCCAAGAGTCTGAAGCAGCATAGAAACATGGAAATATACATTTCCCAGAACAGTTTCTGACGAACCCGAAACTCCTTGGGGAACTGGCAGCATGGGAAGTCCTCAGACAGATGACCCAACTGCATTGCATCAGGACTGTGACTGGCCGAAACTGTGTTTGGTTTTACCTTATGTAGGTATGTATTCAAAACAAACAAACAAACAAACAACCCATTACCATCAATGTATTCGCCCAACTGTGTTGCAATCCTCCTATTTTTTCTACATTGTTCCTAACATGATCAATGCCCAGTGCCTTGGTGAAATGCAGACATGTTGTTTTGATTCAAGTTTGACTACTCTAAGAACTTGGTTGGTGTAAGGAAATAAGATGAGGTCATATGCCTCCCATTTATTGAACTTGTGACAGTAACTTTCTTAAAAGCTCACAAATTCTTTCTCTAATTCCTTCTTCAACTTTTTTAGGCTTGAAAGCAAATCCTCCACTAAAACACAGTATGTAAAGTCTACCTTTTATTCCCTTTTTGAAAGTCAAGAATGATTACTTGTCCCCCAACTTCAGAGGCTATAAAATTCTTTTAGGTTGAGCTACCAAAAGCTGAACATCTATCTGGCCACCTTTGTATGCTCTGGATAGAGAAGCAGAGCATCCAGTTGTTCTTGTACCTTCAAACCCACGATGGCAGTTTATTGTTGGAAATAAATTTGAATTCAAGCCATAGGTACACTGGATGACAGCAAAACTCATTTTCTATGCCAGTTACTCTGTTTCCATCTTCTGTGAACTCACACTGAACTCCCAATCTTCCTGTCTTTGCCTCTTTACTGCTGGGATTACAAGCATCTAAATATTTATTTATTTTTCCTTGAGAAGGGTCTGGCTTTGTAGCCTGGGCTGACTCTGAACTTAAGAATCCTCCTTCCGGAGCCTCTCAAGTACTGGGATTATGGATGATCAGTAGTGCTAAGAGTGTGCCTACTGAGGTGAAGTTACAAAGTGGTTTCCATTTTTCTCTTTTTGGGTCACTTACTTTGGAGGTAGCCAGCTTCCCTGTTGTGACAACACTAGGGAAACTCACTTGGTGATGAACTGAGGTTCCTGCTGAGGGCCATGTGAGTAAGTCGTTAGATCCATGTCCCACACCTATCAAGCCTTCAGATGACATCTTAACTGTAACCACACAAACACACATACACAAGCACAAATGTGCGGACACACATAAAACACCCACAGAGACATACAGACAGACACACAGACACACAGACTCACACAGATACATACGTATGTACATAGACATAGACACATACAGATACAGACACACACATAGACACAAAGACATATGCACACATGCATGTGGGTTTTAAGTTCCCAATCCATAAAACCTAGTATATAATACATATTTGTTTTAAATTCCCATATTTTAGAACAATTTGTTATACAAGCAATAAATACAAATCCAAATACAGAATTTATACTTACCTTGTAGAATGGTAAAGTTCTTGATGAGCTGACCATGCTTGGAATCAACCAGCTTCATCTCTTCCATAACCACTGATAAGTTGGCCACTTCAGTGTCTAACCTTGACCTCATCATGTCTTGCTGCATCCTGAGAGAAACAGAATCTAGGCGGATGTTGACTAGTGTGTTATTCAAGGAGGTCAGGTCGTCTGTGTGTCTGGTCAAGGTGTCTGTACAAGTGGTCCTAACGTCATTCAGACTGCTGGTCAGTGTCCGCAGGTGATGGGCTGTGTAGCTGATGTTGCTAATGATGTTCACAATATCTGTCTCAAAGTCCTGGAAGCGTTCCTCAAGTTGACTGAACTTGACAGCTGTTCTATTTTCTGTATCCTTGTGTAAGTCCTGAAGGTCTTTCAGGCTCTGCTCATTGGCCTGTGAGATAGTGGTAATGTTGTCCATCTGACCTGTGAATGAGTTGAGTTGGCTATTCATATCCTCCAGGGTATCATTGTTGGCTTTGGCTAGGGCAGAGTTGTTGGCAGCCAATGTCTGTAAGCTCTGTACTTTCTCCTTTAGCCAATCGGTGTCCTTCTTGGCTTGAAGGAAAACCTGCTGCAGAGTTTGGAAGTCATTTTTAATTCGCTGGATGGCCATGCTTGTGTCATCCACAGACCGCTGCAGATTTGTGATAAGGTTCCTCTGCTGAACCTGGGTCAGGTTCAGGTTGTTGAGGTTCATGATAACCATGTTCTGAGAATACATTTGGCTCTGCAGATTGCCCTGGAGCACACTAGTATCTTGTTGCAGATTTGTGACATAACCATTATATGCCTGGAGAGTTTTGTTGACGGTGGTGATGAGGAAAGAATTATTCTGCAGAGTTTCCTTCAGTTGACTTTGCCTATCAACCAATGAGTTCCCATTTGCTTGCAACTTCTCCAGTGTATCTTTGTTCTTGCTGGTTTTTTCTGTGATCTCCTGAAGTTGTTGACGGAGATCCAGAATATCTGATCTGAAGGTAGAAAGCTCAGAGTTGGTGCTTAGAGCTTTCTTCCCAGCTTGGTCCCCTGGAAGAAGAGATGCTTGTTACTTAGACTGGTGGTACAGAGATGCTCAGACAAGGTCAGATTCCCAGATATGGGCCAGAGAGATGGCTCAGTGGGTAAAGGCATTTCCTGTCAGACCTAACAAAATGAGTTCAATTCCTGAACTTACACAGTGGAGGAAGAGAACAGACTCCTATAACTCATTTGTTCTCTAACCTCTACATGCATGCTGTGGCATGTGTATGCCTCCTTAACCAACCAAACACATAAATGTAATTTTAAGTGAAGATCCCATCTACTTTACTAGGAGTAGTGTATTTTAGATGTAACGTTTAGATGTAACGTTTGTGGTACACTTCATTACTAAGAATCTGTATCTATTTGAAATGGGCTCTATAGTGTCCAGCACAGGACTTACAAACTTGGGTGAACACTTTTTTCAAAGACAGAGGGGTATTTCCCAGATGCTAGGATACCAGACAGGGTGTTACTTATAAGAAATCAACCTTCCAAATTTACCAAAATTCAATTTTTTTTTACTGTCAATAAAAATGATGAACTGGTATTAAAACTAATCAAATTCATCCTAAAAGATTTTTCAATGCAAATTCTTTGGCTCAGTGGATATTTAATAATTTGAATGCTAGAAATTAATAGCAATTTTCAAGAGCAGAATCATACTTATAAAGCTTTATACATTATTTGAACTGAAGTTTATCTTTTTTTCCTTTTTTTTATTGGCTATTTTATTTACATTTCAGATGTGATCCCCTTTCCCCATGCCCCCACCCAGGAACCCCCTATCCCACCCCTTCCTCCTGCTTCTTCTTCTTTTTTTTATTAGTAACTTTTTTTTTTGTTTGTTTTTTTTCGAGACAGGGTTTCTCTGTACAGCCTTGGCTGTCCTGGAACTCAACTCTGTAGACCAGGCTGGCCTCGAACTCAGAAATCCACCTGTCTCTGCCTCCCAAGTGCTGGGATTAAAGGCGTGTGCCACCACTGCCCGGCTATTAGTAACTTTTTAAAAAATGTTAATCAAAGGCTTTATAAGTTTGGTAATGCTCAATAACAAGATGCCCATACAATCAGAAGTATAACCCAATACTCAACCTAGATATACCAACTATCTTTGACTGGTGGAGACACACGAACATCCGTCTCCATGTTCCCCTCCCCAACCACTCCCCCTCTCCTCCTAGCTCTTCCTCTTCCTCTTCCTCTTCCTCTCCTTACTCCTCCCAATGCTATTTACTTTGAGAGAAAAGACTTGAGAGGATGGTTTTCAGCTGACATTCATTCTAAAGCCAAGAAAAAAGCCAGGTTCAGAACTAAGTCTTTTAGTTAGGAGAGATGACAGAGGTTCTGGTTAGTCAACAAAATGATGGACTGGGTATTAGGTCTATCTTGTACCTTACTGATACAAAGTGGTATAGTTATCCTTTTAATAATTGAAAACAAACATCAAGAAACCAAACAGGCAGGGGCTGAAGACATAGCTCAGTGGATAAAAGCACTGGCTGCTTTTCCAGAGGATTTGGGTTCAATTCCCAGCACCCACATGGCAGCTCACAACTGTAACTCCAATTCCAGAGGATCCAAACCCTTTCACAGACATACATGCAGGCAAAACACCAGTGCATATAAAATAAAATAAGTGAATCACTTAAAAAAAAAAAAAAAGGAAACCAAACAGGCTACAATCTTTTATATTAAAAGTCAACTCTGCTGGGTATAGGTTAATCCCAGCTTTTTAGAGGAAGGACTTAATGGTTCTGTTCAGTCAAGAGTAGGAAGCAGACTTTTATATGGTACATAAAATTTTAAGGTGGGAGTCCGTACTTTTAAAAATGGAAGTATTACAATGAAAAGACAAGGAAAGATGCAGCACGCAACAACAGAAATCCTAAATGCATCACCATTCTGAAAAGGTGTCACTGCTCACATGGGGACTCCCTCCACTCAATGGTTCATTCTTGCTGCAGTTTACCTAATTTCTTCAGGTCACTTTCCACAGTACTGAGCTTGTTGTCATAAGTCTGGCGAGATGTCTCCATGCCGTCTGTGACATTGTCCATTTTCTCTACAACTAAGATTTGGGAAAAGAAAACATTAGTTGGCTTATCTGCTCACATTGGTTTCTCAGTTCCAAGATAAGATCATTTCATTATAGAAGAAAGCAGAATTGAAATACAAAGCTGAGATCAAATATAGAGGAAGCTGTTCTTTAGAAAAACAACTGGTCAAAGTCCAGTGATACAACTTACTTGTCAGAAAATCACATATCTGTAACTGTTCTTTTGAGTTTGTAGTATCATGGAAGCTTTAGAAAGTGTTTGGATTAACTTTGAATGTACTGGAGTCCTCTGGCATGCATCAACTCCTCTGTTAATTTTTCCATGTGGAGACACACAACTCTGTCATCATTCACAAAGTTCTAAGACTTTTCAGCTCCTCAGCATTCCTCCCTCCACTGGCAAGGAACTGGCTTAGCTGGGTATGGCGGCACACTCTTCTAACCCAGCACTTGGAAGTCAGGACAGGGGGTCTCTATGAGTTGGAGGCCAGCAGAATAACTTGACTCAAATATATGCACAAAGGTGTCTGAGAAGGGACCGAAAGACTATCAATCACTCTTTGCTATTATGAGTTCTACCCCAGCCCTAAAATCCATTTTCATTAATCAATGACAATTAAACTTATAACTTGTTAATTCCCATGTCTAAATGATCATTCAGTGATTTAAGACATTGTTTTTTAAAAAAAAAAAAAAAAACCATTTTCTTGGTTCTATTACAGGATAGTGATGTGGCTAAACAGGGCTTCACTTCTGAGTTGTTCTCTGTGGTCAGGACTTCATGTTTGTTTCTAAGCGACTAATAGGCTATTTCTCTAGAAGTGACTCCGTGACACCTATCCTCCAGCTGCATGGCATCTAATAGAGGCCTGACTGCTATGCATTCATGTGTGTGGGGGATGTAAGTTTATTAAGTTTATTAAGCTGCACCTTGCAGAATTCCCTAAGATAGTATCCTATTCCTTATTCCAGAACCTACACACCATGCTGTCATGGCTTGTTTACTAAAATTATTTAGAGGTCCCTAACTTATGATGGAATTATATCTGATAAACCCACTTTCAACTGAAAGTATCCTAAGTAAATAATGCAGTTACTTCCTGCCTCAGCTGTCATAGCAGAACCATGTGCATGGGTCAACACACTCAGGTTATAAGTGTCTTTGTTATCAACAAGGTTCTTTTGAATGACTTTATAAAAAGAATTTTTAGAAACATGAATATTTTGTATAATATTTGCAAGATCAATGACCTAGGTTTTACTACCTATCGTTGTGTTTTATCCATGCATGACTACATGGGGAATTCTCCTGGCTTCTTTCAGGAAGCAGATTATATGTGACCCCAAAATGAACTTGCTCCTTGGATCCTGGAACTGACCCTGGAGAAAAGCTCAGGCTGTTTTCCATCAAGTGTTTAGTCTGGCCTCAGTGAACTCCTTCAAGTGCCCTCACTGCTCTTCCTCATTTGAGCTTTGCCATGTGCCCTTCGCAGCCTACAGTCCTCATCCCTGGTTTGTTTTTTCTTTTTAAATTGATTTAAGTCATGGAGGAGCATAATATACATCACTAGCAGGGGAAAAAAACAAAATTCAAACCATGGTTTTTATAGTGTGTCCTGCTTTACACTATTATGAATTGACAAACTAGGGAAAGTTGAGGACTATCTGGAGATATATCTCTAGCTCTTACCTCATTGTATGGTACTTTTAATACATAGTTATGCCATTTATTTTAAAAAGCAAGAATTTGCTGAGGTCTAGGAAACCTAGCTGAGCTATAGGTTATAGAGGTCAACATATAAGTCAATTAACCAGGGAGGCTTCAGCATTGGCTTGGTATGACACTTTGTTGAATTATTACTATTGTTTCTAAAATTTCCACACAGGAGCTGGAGAGACAAGTCAGTGGTTAGGACTGAATACTGTTACTGCAGAGGACCAGAATTCAGATCTTGGCACCCATATTAAATGACTCACAACTGCCTCTAACTCTAGATCCAGGGCATCTGATGCCCCTCTCTGGTCTCCATTGGTACTGCACACATGTGTACATATCCACCCACCCCCATATATATATATATATATATATATATATATATAACACACACACACACACACACACACACACACACACACACACACACTCATAACTTAAAACAAAAATTACTACATGGACATAGAGGTCCAGTTCCAACTTGGACCTTGGGGCTGTATGATAGGCATACATGCTCCTGAATCCTTGGAAATTTTGTAGAACAAAATATATTTTATGCATTTACCAAAGCTAAATAAAAGTGTTTACAAGCTTAAACTCAGTTTCGACTCTCAGATAAAAACATGTGCCTTATTCTGTCCTCAAACCACACACAGAATTTCAAGTCCCGCCTCTTTCCTGAATGCCAAAGAAATCTGAAATATGCTGACAGTCAGTCACTTTCCACCCTCTCTAATTTTTCTTCCATTTTAGTTTTTATAAAAACACATAACTGGTGTGGATACATAATTCAAGTATACTTAGGATAAAGGGAATAATACTCTCACAGAAGAAGAAGAAAAAGAAGAAGAAGAAGAGGAGGAGGAAGAAGAAAAGGAGGAGGAGGAAGAGGAGGAGGAGGAGGAGGAGGAGGAGGAGGAGGAGGAGGAGGAGGAAGAAGAAGAAGAAGAAGAAGAAGAAGAAGAAGAAGAAGGAGGAGAGAGGAGGAGAGAGGAGGAAGAAGGAGGAGAGGAGGAGGCAACTGCTAGTTTATTTCCATGAGGAAAGGAAATGCTGCTCACAAGTGTTAATAAAGCAGCCCCATGTGTGTGTGTGTGTGTGTGTGTGTCTGTGTTTAAAAATAGCACCCTGGTATAAAGCTGTAAACTGCTGGGCTGTGACTCTGGCAGTGTGCAAGTGCATAAAACCCCAGGCTGACGGGAATCCAGAACTAAAACTGCACTAACACACAGCATCCTTCTCAGTTTCTCCCTAATTTACAGAACAAAATTTCAACCAGGAGCATAATGGCTGCAGTTCGTGTCTTATCCTAGAAATTTTAAGTGTATAAAGACCTGTTTCTATATCATATTTTGATAACCAAAACAAAGAGGCAGCACAGAAGGGGTGCCAGCATTCTGGCTGTCCATGGGGCCCCTCAATTGAAAACTGTCTCTGGTGTGGAAAACATCAGTGGCAGTTTAGTCAGTACGCCTGAAGACCAGCCCTCTCCATGTGCCCACTGTCCACTCCCCAACAGCTGCATGGGAATACTTTTACACTTTGCTACTATCCCTTGGTCTGGACACTAACCCCTCCTTGCCCACTCTGTTTACACTCATTTCTTAAGGTGTACCCCATGGCATTAAGTTTTGTCTCTCTCTTGAGACTGAAACACATCAACTGAATCTTGGAATGACAATAACAATTGCCTCTTTGCTTTTATGATATGAAATAAGCGAAATCCCTAGTTTGGGCTACATGTGCTGTACCATCACTGTAGTTAGCTCCTATTACTCCTGTTTTATAGAGAAGGAAGCTGAGTTTTAGAAATAGTCAAAAAAAAAACCATCCCAGAATAACACAGACATAATAGTCTAAAAGAGACATCAGGCTAGGTGATGAACCTCTAAAGTCCACGTCTCTTTGACTCTACACAAATTTTTCTTTAATATTTCTTTCTTCAATCTAATTTTCCTTAATAAAGGAGAATCCCTACAGGGAGGAGCAATCATGAAGCCATGATTTTAAAGTTATCAATAACAGATGTTTATTATGCATCTGGCATGGTGCTAAGTATTAAAGATACAGTATTAAAGACAGGCCATGGCTCCTCGAGTCTGGGAACAAGATCAGAGCACAGAGCTCCCACGTGCTGCTTCAAAATGCTTGTGCCATACTGACAAATCAAGGTGCAGGGAGAGAAAGGCTCTCTTTCAACAGTTCCTAGGAATTCTAGTATCAGCAGTTACACAACCTTGCAACTCATCAAAGACATTTCTACCATTAACACTATCTCAGGATTCATTACTGAGAAACACAAAGTTTGAGGGGAGGGGTCATCATCCCAAATTCTCAAGGTCCCTGTGGTATGCTTTGATGTGTCTGTGCCTCCCTCTTGTCCTCACTATGCCAGTAAAGTTTAGCAGTGAGGTGTCAGATAGACAATGATCAGGAACTTTGAGGCAATGGAGACATGATGATTTATTGAGATTTGTGCCTTTCTTCTTCTAAGCATTTTAAGAAGGGCCTGCTAGGCAGGGTAATAGAATAGAATTTTCATGGTTAGGGAGGAGTTTGACTTACTGAAGAGCTTAAGACATGATGCCCTTCATGTAGGATCACTGACTAATGAGTCTAAGATGGAGATGTATCAAACTGTACAAAACCATGTTTCCAAAACTTCTGAGGCTCATAGTCACACCCATTGTACAGACCGCATCTGAGTGACTAAGTGTCACTTAGCTTGTTTGACAAATGCCCTAGATGAAACTTCATTAGATCCTAACACATAGCTACAAAAGTAAAATGAAAGGAGAAGCAAAGAACAGTTTTGAGGAAAATTGCAGAAACAGCCTTTGCCAACCCCGATTAAGGGAGTTTTGTTTCCTTTCATCCTCTTCAGAGAGACACCTTCTTGGATGACTTTTACTGCATATTTTTCTTCTTTTATTTAATGGAGAAGTGCTTTTCTAGCCATCAAAGCAGGGCTCTGCGAAGGGAGGACTGGGGCTTATCTTTTTGCCTCCTACAACACTGGGGTCAACAGAGTCTTATCAGCAGGAAAAGGAATCTCTGCATGTATAGGGAAAGTGCATCTGGAGAATGTCAACTTTGAGTTTACTAAGCTGGCATTGGTGACCACAAATATATATTGCATTATCTTCTCTTTTGTCAGCAGAAGCCAGAGGACTGGAGGGAAAAGGTGTCAAGATGTCATCTGTTCCCCACATCTCTTCTTCCTTCACTCTGGTAAGATTATATCTACACAGCAGGCCAAACTGATCTCCAGAATGTTAGGTGTCTGGGTAGTGCTTTGAAGAACAGCAATCCCCTATACAGATTGTCTCAGTGATGCCTAGGTATCTGTTCTTTATCTTCATAGAAACCAGCTCCAATCTTCCATCTTTCTATCCATTCATCTATCCACCCTCTCATGTGGCTAACTTTCCTGGGTACCTAATAAGTAAACCCTGAGTTATAGGTACTAATTAGAGATTTCATAAATAAAAGACAGTTTTTGTAAAATCCTTAGTTTGGGTGTTAAGCCAAACAAGCCAGACACACTAGCTATGATGATATATATGGTTTAACAGGGCCTAAAGTGAAGAAGCTCACTAGGGGAAGAAACAGGAGGCTCCACTCAGGAGCTTCTAGTGAGACATGTATCTGAGACATGAGAGGTAAGGAGAAGTCATTTAGGTCCACAGAGTCCACAGGACAGTGATCCAGCACATGGATCACATGGTAGAGCTATTCCAATATGGTAGGGAGGGAGGGTAAGAAGGCAGCAAGCCTGGAAGCTTTGGAGGAAAATCACCTCTACCTTAATCAGACATGGTAGGCCTGACATTTTATTAAGCAGATGGACATGGTGCTGCTGCCTGGTAGGTCCAGTCTCTATAGGGCAGTGTTTTTATGGATGTTCATAAACAAACAGAGGATGAGGGGATGGCTGGGAAAAGTGGGAGAAAGCAACAAAGAGGGGAAAATAGTCTGAACACAAAAAGGGCTGTCATGATTATGAAGTTAATCAAAACTGTTCCATCCACAGCTAAGATCTCAGTACACAAAGATGGAGTTTGTGAGGTTCATGAATTTTTAGAGCAGAATATCATAAATAGAAGAAGTGCTTAGCCCTGCAGACACTTGATGTGCTATGGTGGGGAGATACTCAAGGGGGCCTCCACTCTCTCAGAGGAGGAGTGAGGGGCTTGGGGAGGGGCTTGGGAAGGGGCCTGGGAGGGGGGGACAGCAATTGGGATGTAAAGTGAATAATAATAAAACAATGAAACAAACAAACAAGCAGACAAACAGAAAAGAGATACAAAAATATAGTACAATAAAAGACCAAAAGCAAAACAACAAAAAATATCATAAATGATATTTACGTTGAACATATACCAATTATTTTTGGCATTATTTTCTAAATGTAGTATGGCAACTGTCTACATAGCATTCTCTTATATTAGGTATTATAAGTCATCTAGCAGTGACATAAAATATGTGGGAGGATGTATGCAGGTTACATGTACAAGCCCTGCACTAAGGAATGATAGCATCCAAACATCCTGAGATTCTTAGAGGGATCAAGAGACTTAAATCTAATTATCTATAAATATCAGGGTCAACTGTACAGCATACTTCCAAAGATATTTTTCTGTGTTTAAATTTCACACCTCCTTGCTATTTGGAGTGAGAAAAGAAAGGATGCTTACCTTTATATCCCAAAATGGCTACTGTGATGGTCAGTAAGGCACACAAAACGTATAATAATATAATCGAAAACTTCAGTGCCCAGTTATTTTTACATTTGGTACACTGTGTCCCCTCCTGAATACCTGTAAAAAAAAAAGTCAGAACTTAATACTATTAAATAAAAACATCATTTCAAACAGTATCTTTGCTAAAGCATATCTTGACTATTTTTCTTGATACTGTTAGAGTATATCCTGACAAAGAAGAGAGGTAAGGAAGAAAAGGTTTAGTTTGGCTTGCAGCTCAGGGCACCTCCATCATGATACCAGAGTCACAGAGGCAGCTGGTCCCACTGCATCCAGGTCAGATGCAGATAGCAATGAATGCTCATGTTCAGCTCATTCTCTCCTGCTTGCACAGCCCAGGATCCCTGTCTAGGTAACCATTATCTGCCTAGGATAGGTCTTCCCATTTCAATGAACTTAATCAGTACAGTCTCACAGGCATGCCTGGAGGTTAAGTGATCTCATACAAGATGTTCCTGGAAGCTTGTCTCCTGGATGATTCCAGGTTGAAAATTGACACTAACCATGACAATGATTTCAATTTAAATACCATTAAGCAACAAGAGTTTTACCATACGCCTTCTTAATACCCTGAAAATATTTTGAAATTAAAATCACCACTGCAGCAATTCAGCCCATCAATATTACATCATGTTGTCATAGTTACAACTGCAAATAACACTCCACTATGATAATCAAGCATTTTTTCTTTTTACTTATTTTTCTTTCATACTGTACATCTCGAACACAGGCTCCCCTCTCTCCACTCCTCCTAGTTTACCCCTCCTACCCCCCTCTTCCCTAGAGTCACTGCTCCTTCATTTCCCTTCAGAAAAGAGCAAGCTTCCTAGGGATATCCACTAAACATGGTATAAAACTAGGCACAAATCCTCATATCAAGGCTGGATGAGGGAACCTAGTAGGAGGAAAAGGGTCCCCAAAGCAGGCAAGAATCAGAGACACTCGCGCTCCTACTGTTAGGAGTCCCACAAACACCCTACGCTAAACAACCACAGCATGTGTGCAGAGGACCTAATGCAGACCTACACAAGCTCCATGATTGTCCTCTCAGTCTCTGTGAGCCTCTATGAGTCCTGCTAAGTTGATTCTGTGGGCTATGTTCTCTTGGTGTTGGTGTCCTTGACCCCTCTGGCTCCTACAATCCTTTCTCCCTTGCTTCCACAGGATTCCCCAAGCCCCCTAATGTTTGGGTATGGGTCTCTGCATCTGATCCCACCAGCTGCATGAGGAAGCCTCTCTGACAACAGATAATCAACCATTTTCAAAATTACATATTATTTATTTATTTGTATGTGTATGGTCATACATGTGCTACTTTGTATGTATGGAGGTCTGCAGCCAATAGCTTATAGGAGATGGTTCTGTCTGTCTGCCATGTGGGTCCTAGGGACCACACTCAGGTAACCAGACTAGGCAGTGAGCTAAGCCACTTAGCTGGTCTTATAACAATAATTTGTTAATAAACATTTCTATTATACAAAATACTTAAAACAACCATATCTTTTTGTTTCCACATTACTTCAAACAACAGTTAAAAACCATTCGGGCCTTAATGCTTATTGTGGAAGTGTGTTAAATTGTTCTTTATTTTTCAAAGGTTAAATTTGGTTCTTGGCTGTTAAAACTGACAATAACATAATATAATCTCAGACCAAAAGGGAGTATTTACACTCTAGAAATGAGCATTCTACAAAGAATTTTACCTTTTACTACTCCCTACAAAAACCTCTGGTTTATTCACATGCCACTGATTGTAATACACTAGAATCCATAGGAAAAAAACCATGTTGTTATCATCAAATGTTCAATATAAAAATATTTTCTGTATCACAGGAATACAAAACAGGCAGTAAGTCTTAGTTGAGTTACCACAGTATTCTGAATAGCCACTACAGGAAAAAGATGGAATTTTTTTTTTGTTTTTTGTTTTTTTGTTTTTTTGTTTTTTTGAGACAGGGTTTCTCTGTATAGCCCTGGCTGTCCTGGAACTCACTCTGTAGACCAGGCTGGCCTTGAACTCAGAAATCCGCCTGCCTCTGCCTCACAAGTGCTGGGATTAAAGGCGTGCGTCACCACTGCCCGTCTGAATTTTTTTTTTATGAAAACAAAATTTCATAAGTAATTTTAATGAAATGAAGTACATTTTAATTGCTTATAGTTCAACTCTGAAAAAAAGCCCAATTTATATGGATGAACCAGCACTCATGCTGCAAGAGACTCTAGAAACTAACCCAGGAAGAGCTAAGTTTCCATCTGACCGATTAGAAATGCAGAAGACAAAGACTGTGGGTGTTTTAATGTGAAACTCACATTGCACCAAGAAGGGTCATGGTATCAGGACAGTCCTCATTTGCCTAAGCTGCTTCCTTGCCTGTTGTACTCATAGCATCTCACAGGAGGGACAGAACATACAGTACTGATCTAGAACTACATTCATAACTTCTGATGGCATTCATGAAGCTGTCGTCAAAGACTCTCTTTTGGTTTGTCATTTTAGGTCTCTCCAGGGAAGAGCTCTTCAGCTGTGTTTACTTCAAAATGAGGATAAGCACAATTTGGTAACAACGACTGAAGCTTAGCTCTCAGGGTTCAGCCACCCCTCCAGTGCTCTGTGCCACAGGTAAGAAGGAGCCCAATACATTGTTTTCATGTCTTATGCAGGGTTCTCAAACTTTGGGAGCACCAGAATCACTTGAAGAGTTCATTACCACAGACTTTCTGACTAAGGGGGTCTGAGAAAGGCATTTGAGAGTGTGAATGTCTAACATCCCAGGAGAGCAATTTCTCAAAATTGAAAGAGCTTCCCATATCATAGTTTTAAAATGCAGATTTCAATCCAGAAAAGCTGAGAGAGGAGCCAGATTTAGCAAGGTGCAGGTGATGTCACCTGAGGACCACAATCTAAGGGATAAGGAGTTTCATTCAGAAGCTGATCATGACCGTAAGCTACCAATTTGTTGATGGCTTTTAGATGATGCTGTAAAATCAATTCCTTCATCAAACACACATACAATAAATCAGTTTTTTTTTTCATTATAATTTACCACTGGATGGGAAATGGTATTGCCTAGAGACAGGGTCTTACAGTAAACCAAAACTCACCATTTAGTCAGGCTGGCTGGCTAGTAAGCATTAAGGCTCTGCCTGGCTCTATCCCTAATGCTGGGTTTTCAGGTGCATACAACCATGTCTAGCTTTTTACATGGGTGCTAGGACTTCAAACTTGAGCAGAACAACCAAACTTCCTGTAGAACAACCACTCTCATTCACAGAGCTATCTCCCCAGTTTCTACCTTACTTTTTTAACACCCACTTCTGTGTCTCAGTGCTGTCTCTTCCTTTGCTGCCCTAGTGACTACATCTGCAAAACACATCTCCAGCTTCCACCCAACCTGTGTACTATTATCCAAACTGTGCAGGTGGTTAAACTAAAAAATATCATGAATGTGTCTCTTCTACTTATTCTTCAATTGAGAAGTCCCCACTGATTTTCCTATAGGGTATTTTCATCACCATCATTATCACCTACTTTCCTAGTATTCAGTGGATTCCAACACAGTACCAAGTTCTTCACGAAGTCCTTTATGGGGAACATCTGGAGTCCATAAAAAAGTTGCAAGGAGGTCTAGTGGAGAGAGCATAGGTGCCATCTTACACATACCACAGCCAGGGTTCTGACTTGAGTCAGCCTCTACAAACCTCCATCTCTGAACTACACCACGGTCTCTGCTCTGCTCATCTGTCTTAGTATGAGACTTTCCTTTCCATTCCCACTGGAACCCAGCCTCATCCTCTGCTAAAAATATTGCTGTCCTCATGACCTTTGTCAAGAAGGAAAAGACAAAAACAACTTTTAATGCCTCACCCTTAATTAAAAGATGAACAAGCAAATGAACACGAACACATATAAACTCTCAGCTCAAAGTGTCTGTAATCTGGTGGCTTAAGATAAAATTGGGTTATTGAGATGGCTCAGTAGGTAAAGCCAACTGCAGATGGGCCTGAATTTGATCCCAGGTGCCACATGGTAGGACCAATTGTGACTCCCACAAGTTGTCCTCTGACCTCCACTTGTGCACATGTGCACAAGCATGAGGACACACATACAAATAAATAAATAAATACATACATAAATAAATAAATTAAATTAAAATAAAGCCTCTTATATTCAGAGGATGTGAAAGCGCTATTAAAACTTGGAGAGAAAGAATTTTCAGTAGTCCTGTAAACATGACACATTCTATGTTGAGAAAGAACACATTGTTTTTGGTGGCAAATGCAAGATAGGAGAATAGACAGGCAGATGTTGGACCAATCTCCTGCAGAAAGATTAGATGCTGCTGAGGCTTCGGAAGGTCTCATTCTCTTGGGCCTTGAGGCTTCAGGGTGACTTCTTACCCTCTACAAGAAGGCTCTTGGAAGATTTGGTTGGAGAGATTATGATAAACAACAGAATCTGGGAGCTTCAGGGTAGTACAGAGATCATCTAGACAAGTATCACTGTGTTACTGATGGGAAAATGAGGCCCAGGGAGGTGAATGGAGATTAGAAGACAAGTGTCCGGACAGACTGTATCATGTACATCTGTCCCTCTTGTCCTCTGTGTGATAGCACTGGGATGCCATGGGGTGTCTTTACAAGTGGGATGCACAAAGATCTGCTTCCAGACAGCATGCCACAGGCCCACATTCCAAAGAACAGGGCACTTCCTGGCAATGTGCATTTCTCACAGCTGACTATCAGCATTAATCAATATCAGATGGCACTGCCTGACCTCCCTCTCCACTTGACACACGTTTTCTGGCTTGTTTTTTTCTCCCTCAGGAGACTTATTTTTTAATAAGAACGTTGTTTTATCTTTCCTTCTCTGCCTCCCCTGGGACATCTGGCTAAACATATGGATGCCTACTACAAAGGCCCTGCAGGTTCCCGGAGCTGGGGGACCTCTTCTTCCTTGAACCTAGATAGTCACAAAAAACCAAACATTTGAGAGAGATATCCTCCTGTTACCAGCCTTTGTAGTGTTTGTTTACTTAGCATTACTTTCCAGAGACTAGGGACTTTGTTCCCATGGGGGCCAGGGGAGGTGGAGGAAGAGCAGCAGGACCAATCTGCAGAATGCTGTGCATCAGAGATTTCAGTTCAAAGTGGAGCAACATCGTCCCTTACCACCAAGAGATCTAGCTTCTTGAAAAATATGACCCAAACAGCACATTTGTAATGCAGCTGGCTACAGGCAGAAAGGGCCTTTGGGGTCCATGCTTTCCCACTGGCTATTCTCTAGAACTACCTCCACACCAGTCCATTTTTTTGGCTCATGGTTCCAATGCATTTTGCAGTGTTCAAGTCTTTATTATTCAAAAACCTTTAGGGCCCCATGAAGCCAGAATCAGTCTGCCAGTCTGGTGAACTTGAACAGCCTATTGAAGTTAAGGAAAAACTGACAATTTGGTCTTCAGTGTCTATCTATGCTCAAAAGTTCTCTCTGTTGTCCTGTTTCCAATAACACATTTTTTAAGTAAGAATGGGATGGGATGAGGCAACCAACCAGGGTATGGTTAGCTGGTTGCAGGAATAACTGACATGCCCCAAGAATGCCAGTACAGACGGCCAGAGGAATTCATCAGCAAAGAGAATTTCTTTTGGCTGTGGTTCCCCATAAAGAGCCCTCCCAAGTGTTGTGGTCCAGGCTCCAACCCAGTGTGTTTTTCCAATCTTTTTGAGAAGGGGAAAAAAAAAAAGCATTCTCTTCCCTATTGTGTTTGCCTGCCATGAGTATCACTAAAGATGAGCTTGTTCATTAAATGGGATCCACACTGATTGTGCCTCTTCCTCAGAAGGTAGAGGTTGCACTTGGGGCACAGTGGAACAATCTAGGCCATTTTAATTACCTCAAGTGTCTTTTGTTGGGTAGCATCATCATCAACACCATGGCCAAAAAGAAGCATCACAAAGTTGGTAAATTGCAAAATCCCAAAGACCACAGTTTTGATCTGAGATTTGAAGTGAACTTTTCATGTGGTTTTTCCATAGTTACTAATCTATTGTGTGGTGGCATATATTCCCATAAGCCTAGGAGGATGACTTGGTTCTAACAGTAAAAACTGATGAGTTAAATAAATACCTACACATAATTATAATTGTCCTCTATAGCAACAAAACAAAACATCCTGGCTAGCTGCTCAAATGTCAGGAAATCACAAAAGGTTACATGCCTAAACCTTTCATCCCACAAACAGTTGGCTTGTCCTCATTACATAGGTCATTTAGTTATATGGACTTTGTTAGTATAATTCTTTTTATTATTAGGTGATTTTATTTCCCAAATGTAAATCCCAGTGATGGACACCTTACCATGCCAAGTTTTCCTGTAACATGAGGAATCACAAAAATGGACCCAGGACTGCTTGTACAAACAAGCAGTGCTTCTCTCAGCAATTCTATTCATGAACACGTATCCAAATCAGAAAAAATGATTAGCTAGAAGATAGCTTTATGAGCAAACCCTTCCATATTTATTACAAATTTTCTGTAATTGTCTATGTGTTTACCAATAGTATAGTTTATTTCTACTTATTTTTTCATATACATAAAAAAGAAGAGCAGTAGCTCTAGTTTGGCTTTAAATTTTTAAAGAGTAAGTACTATTTGTTTAAGATTTATAATTTCTACCCTGCCTCAATTTTTTAAAATAGTGAATTGCCGTAGGAAAAACCAGATGTAATGGTCCCACTCAAAATATAGAGTATCTGACAGAATGGACAGTGTCTCAAAACAACACCATTATTTTCTCTTTGTGGTTTTTATATAATAAAAATTCTTTATCAGATGAGCTGTCTACAAATGCTTTCAATTCTGAGCAGAAGATTCTGCTGGCTGCAGAGGTCATCTCTTCCATATGCTCTCCTAGCTGGTCCCCTCCCTCCTGGCTGCATTCCTGGCTGTTTCATTCTTCAGCACAGAGTGAATGGACGATGGATTCCAGCAGTCCTGACAGCTTCATTATTTGGCACTACTATGCAGTGTCCTTCTGTGATTAAGCTCTGAATCTTTTTGCATGGAAAGAACTCTGCTGATCAGGCTCCAGCTTGGGCCACGAGAGCCTGCCACACAATTAAGACAGATACACACCATGCACATACTTGGAGAGAGGCTGACAGACATTCTTGCAAACATAAACAAGAATTGCTAAGAATGATTGCTATTTCTGGGGATGAAATGTGGACCAAATTTTCCCTCCTTGCTGCTTGCAGTTCCTCTAATGACCCCAGAGAGCAGGAGTCCCACCCACACTTTACAGACTTTAGAAAACTGGATGGTCAAACAAGTTGTTTTTCAAACTATGTCAAAAGCTGGGACTTAGGGCACAGCTCTGTCACACATTCTTCAAGCTTCTTTACTTCTAGGGGAAAAAAGCCTAATTAGCAAATTACAGGGAGCTAGTGGGTTAACATGCATGACAAGCATCCTGCCAGAATAAAGCAGCACAGAACATTTTATGTGTTGAAAGAGAAGCTTTCTCAGATATGAACAATAAAACTTAGTCCCCATTAACTACGACAGATCCTAGGGGCTTCCACAGGCTGTAATTCTTTCTTGCTATGTTGTCATACCTGAGCAGCAAGCAAGACAATTCCATCCTAAATAAATGTTCATTGTTCCATGAAAGATCAAGATCAGCTATGAAGGTCTATGGTTAAGAGGTTGCTGACCCTTCATATAGGATAGCCATGTCCTCCTACTCCAAGGAAGGCAGTGTTCTGTGAAAACAGTGGAGTGGGATGAGAAGGTAACTCTGTGATTTCCAGGCAAACTAGGAGGCATGTAGAGGCCTCCAGAAGCTTAACCTGGAGACCAGAGAAGTCAGTTGTCTCTAGAAGGTTTTCTTTCTAAAACTGAGTACACTAGTCTCAAAGACCAGCCTCCAATGTCCCGAACAAATGCTGGTGGTTCAAGCTTGCAGAAACCAAGCATACACAGTTAGCAGAAAGGTAAAGGGGGGTGGTTACTAATGGTGATTAAAAGACAAATTGTGTCTAGCCCCTTAATCTCCTGAAAAACCAAATATCAAAAACCTAGCTGAAGTACACTGTTAAACAATTTCCTTTTCCCTACAAGAGTCAGGGTACTAGGGAAAGAAAGATGATTTCCTGTCAATTTCCTTCACATTGACTGGAAACAGCTTTCAGGTACAAATGATGACAGGGCACACAACTGAGCAGGATTTCAGAGTCTCCTACCCTACCTTTGTGTCTGTCCTTGCAGGTGAAGAGTGACAGAATGACCCCCTGGTCCTGGAGGCCAGGGTGTAGGCATCCTGGGACAGAAGGTCAACAATCAGATCCTCACTGGGCACCAGTCTCTGGCTCAGCTGGGCTGCTCCACCAGAAGCTGGCTCTCTGATAGAGGTAGGAGTGGCAGTGGGGCTGGGGAAGGAATGTGAAACACACTTGGAGACCTTTCCCAGACAGTGTCAATGGCAACTTTTTTTTTACCGCCACTGAGTTCTTCACATTCAGCACTCACAAAGATCAACTGGACAGTCAGAGTGTGACATGAAAGCCCATGGCTCCCCATTTTCCTCTAGTGTTGCTGCTTTAGCAAGTGTCACTTTGCAGCAGCTGAAGTACTCACAAATGATGACAGGGCACACAACTGAGCAGGATTAACCTTAGTTAATGACAGGTTCTCTGCCACTGATGGTGGAAACAGGTTGGGTAGAAGATTATGGGTAACACAGGTGCTCACATCAAAGATGAAATCTGTTTTTCCCTAATATGCACTCTTGCTTTCTTTTCTGCTTTGTGTGTGTGTGTGTGTTCTAAGTGTGAAGGTGTGTGCACTTGGAAGCCACAGGAAGACATTTAATATCTTCCTTAATTCATCTCCCCATGCTCCTTTAAGACAGGTCACAGTTTCAGCTGATCAGTGAGCTGCTGTCACCCACCTGTCGTCACCCCATAGTGCTGGGGTTATGGGTACAGTGTACAGCAAGTGCTCTTACCCACTGAGACATTTCTCCAGTCATGCATTTGCTCTCTTCACAGATCAGGAAAACTAGTTATTTTGATGAAAGGATAGGAGACTTCAATATGAATGAAAATAACAAGCCTGACAGACATTTTTCATTCCTCTATAATATTTTTTCTTTCTTCAAGAGAAAGGACACTTAGAATTGGGATGAAAGAAGCCTAGACAGGATGGGCTCTACGGCTGGTGTCCATTCTATTCTGCACTGGATATATCTTAGTTCAGAACCTTAATGGGAAACAAGTCAGCAACTTAAAATGACCTAAGTGAGGGAAGGTTGGCTAACTAACAATGGGGAAAGTACAGCTTTGCTTCCCAGAGGATGGCCATCAGTTCATAAGCCACATACTTGTTATTAAAGCTGAACAAAGGGTGGGGGAGGATGGGAAGAAGCTTTTTGGGATAGACAACTATGATTTTCAAGACAAAAGAATGAAACTGGAAATTAAACAAAAAGCCACTAAACAGAAACATTAGAAGGCACACAGCCAATTATAACTGAATGACAAGTGGAACATCTTGACTTACTAAATTTTTCACACCAAAGAGTTCCTTCTTAACACAGTTAATATTTAGAAATGTGTTGAAAAATGAAATAACTGAAAACACACTTTTGTATATACACACACGTAACTTCCTTCAGATAGACTTATAATCCAAATGTACAGTTTCCCATAGATTTCTCAGTAGTATGGCTGGAGCTACATGCTACTGATTGGTGAAAACCTACTGTTTGTCTATCTATACAGATCCATGGTCCTGAACTTTACATACATATCTTGACATTGGCCACATTGAACCTGTTTCTATCTTGTAAATGAACATACAAGTTGCAGAGGAATTTTACCTTCTGAAGAGCTGGCTAAGCATTTGCCAGCAAACTACTCAGACTAGTGCAGCTGAGCTGGGGTAGAGAAGCCCTGCAATGGGGCTGATGAGCAGCTCAGCTGGTAAAGTGGTCCTGGGCTTGGCTTGATCCCCAGAACCAACATATACATGTATAGATACATACACACACACACACACACACACACACACACACACACACACACACACACACATACACGGGGCCGGGCAATAGCAAGTACTTCCTTAGAGAGTTCCTGTCTGTCTGTATGTCTAAAGAAGTACTTGCTCTGAGGGGTCACTGACAAAAGGATCCTTGGGTGGGCTTGGGTTGACACACTATGGATAGGAGTAAAATGTTACTTGGCTGGAGTGCCTCCTGGCTGGAGATGCCCAGCTGCCCAACTCTACAGCTGGAAAAGTGACTCAAAGTTAAATCCTACTGATGTTGGTCCAGTGGTATCCTTTTTACAAACATAAAGACAGCACATTTCAACCTTTTGCTCCAACACACTGTGTCCAGTCCTAAAGAGGAACTGAAAGAGAAGGGTTCAGTGATTCCCAACACTTCCATTCCTAAGTGAGGGCTAAAATTAAGCCTGGACTTTGCAGCTCTTGCTACTATGCAATGTTCCTTCCTGTCGGAAGGCAGTTGTGTTAAAGTGGCAAAGCTGGAAAGACAACCAGCATGGAGAAATGCAACTGCTGGCTGTCCTGTAGCAGTATACCACCTTCAACAGCACTGGGGGAAAACAGCAGCCAATAAACAACACCTAATGAAGATCATACATTACAGTTGGAGGGAAAACCTCACTCACCACTGTTATGACAGTGCTTATAAAAACCAAGTGCTAATTTTCTATGATCCATCTGACCTGAGTGACTGTGAACACACGTTTCCTGTGTTTTATCCGCAGGATTAGTACACATAAGTTGAACTCTGATCTCTGCATGTCCTCACACAGGAATATGGACCTACACCCTCAAGTGCACATATAAAAAGTGAATGGATGGATAGAAGGAAGGAAGGAAAGATGGAGAGATGGGTAGATGGAAGGATGAAGAATGGATGGAAGGATGGTAAACTGCCAGAAGCTGGTAAAAATATTCCCTGTCATTCTTCAGTTTTAATACTTTAAAATGTTTATTTATGTATGTGGCCACACAGCCCTGAAGAGGATGTTGGATGCACTTGAGACAGTTACAGGTGTGAGCCGACTAACATGGATGCTGGGAGTTCAACTCTAGGTTCAGCATATTTATTTATTTATTTATTTATTTATTTATTTATTTATTTATTTATTTATTTATTTATTTATTTATTTATTTATTTATTTATTTATTTATTTATTTATTAAGACAAGGGTTATCTATGTAGCCCTGACTGTCCTGAAATACTCTGTAGACCAGACCAGGCTGCCCTCAAATTCACAGAGATCTTCCTGCCTCTGTCTCTTGAGTGCACCACCACTGCCTGGCGCCTCTTTTAGTTTTTGAGACAGATTTCTCAGTTGGCACTTAACACTTTGGTTACACTGCTTGGCCAGCAAGCCCCAGGGATCGTCCTGTCTCCCTCACTACTGCCCCTTTAGTACAGACATGACCTGTACCTTTCTTGGATTCTGAGACTGGAACTCAGACCTCATCTTTGTGTGGTGAGCACTTTACCAACTGAGTTGTCTGTGCAGCCTCCAACAGTAACTTTTATCGTAAGGAGTCAGAGAACTATGTTTTGCTCAGTGGTACCTAGAAATGATGCCTACTACTTCTGAGCCTGTTTTAGAGTAAAGAGAAAAGAAATGAGCCCAGAGTCATGTAAAAATCCTTGGACATGCAAGGCAGAGTTAATCGAAGAAGTCAGGTATAGAAATGAGTACAAATTTAGTATCCCATGGAGAATCCCTATACTAAGGTTGTTCCTGTATTTGTTTGGTGTGTGTGTGTGTGTGTGTGTGTGTGTACACGTGTGAGCATAGATCTGCTGGGAATTGAACAGAATTGCATTGTGCATGTTGGCTAACTGCTGCACCAATGAGATGAAGCCCCAGCTCAACACTAAGGTTTTGACATCTATTGCACCTGGTTGGTGAACAAGATAGATCTCCTCTCTTACTAGTCTCTCATCCAGGTACTACCCATTAGAAGCCTTACACAGGGCACTTCTGTTTGTCTTTCGATTCATAGGAGTTAGGTTTGGACACAACAGTATTCCGCTATGGAAAAGGCCTGTCTCAAGTCATGTACAATCTCAACTCCCCTCCCTCCACCTGCCTTCAAAAACCAAACACCCAGAAAATATAATGAATGAAGAAACCAAACAGATGCTATGAACCAATTCATTCATTCATTTACTTATTGGCAGTGAAGGGGATCACCTCCCAACCCTCACCAGGGCTTTAGTTATGTTAGGCAAACATTCAATCAGAAGCCACACCCCAAGCTCTGATGCCCTTAATTACTATTGTAGTATACTGTATTGTATAACAACTTTAATTGCATTTGTTCCTATTAAGTCAATCACCACAGTCTGGAATTCATTTAGCCAAAGCTGGGAAAAGATCATCTAAACCTTCTTAACTGGTCAAGTGCAGGCAACATGTTGGAGGGTGCTCTTGAAAGGATGGTATTTAATGACATTGGATAATACAGTTCATCCAAAACAGAGCTTTTGATGATTCAAGGACACACCTAGAATTTCCTGCCATGGGGATAATTCGTATGGACACTGCAGTGTCATGCCACCCAATGAATGAGAGGAACCTTCGCAGCAGCTTTCCTGAGACCAAAGCCACATAGGAGTTCAGATGGACTGTTGGGAGAACACTTATATTTTCTCTCATTTTAAATTTCTATCTTGATGAAAAATAAAATCTCTGTGCATTTGCATTGCTATGCCATCCTAGTAATTCGAGCCTCTGTTACTTATCAAATTCAGGCTGTATTTAATGTTTCTGACTTGCATACTCTTCACCCATGCTCAGTGACAGATTCTTAGTGTCAGGGACATGTGTCCTTCCGATCTTTGTTTCAGCCCCTGATGTGAAGAGCAGCCATCTGCAGGAACCTGACTGGATGGGAACAGAGTTAGTTCCTGGCCACACTGATGATGGGTTTCTACCAGTGCCTTAATAGGGAACCTGACATTAAGGCCCACTGTGTGTCCTTTATGGCTGGCATATCATTATGCACTGTAACTGTGGGTGGTTTGCATTCCAGGGCACAGGGTCAGTCACTCTTAGCAAATCCTTCTGTTGGTCTCTAAGTTCCAGCTAAGAAGTCCCTTATCTGAACCTCAGTAGAATGAGTTATTGTGACCCCTATCCCGAGCACAAGGTGTATAGCAGCCCCATAGAATCCTGCCTCTTGTGCTTCATAGGATATCTGTAGGTGACTGGCAGACACACTGGGTGCATTCTGTGTCCAGTACCAAGAAATGCCAACAATCAGATAAAAGTTGGTTACCCCTTATCTGAAATGCTTGAAACTAGAAGTACTTCAAATTTTCTTTTCAGATTTTGGAATATCAACAAATACTCAAGTCTAAACACAAAATTTGTTTATATACTTATTTCATATAATATTTTTTAGCATGTCTGCATTTGGGCCCAATACATGAGGTTAGATGTTGACCTGAAGGATTGGGATAACCAAATACTTAAGGCCTAGGTTGTTGTCTGAAAACACTTGGCTTGTATGTGTTTGTGCAAACCACAGGAACTGGTGTGTGTGTATGTGTGTGTGTGTGTGTATGTGTGTGTGTGTGTGTGTGTGTGTGTTAAAGGCAAAGAAGAACCTAATACAGAGGTGGATTCTTAGTGATTTATAGTCACTGATCATAGAGGCTAAACAGACCTTGCATGACAGTACACACTTGGTATTTTAGGAGATAATGTTATCTATCTTGGGCTCAATGTTAGGCAACTGAAGGATTGGCTTGAACTCCATTTTCTTTCTTTTTAAGAATTATTTACTTTTTATTTTATGTGCACCGCTGTTTTGCCTGCATGTATGTCTGTGGAGGTGCCGGATCCCCTGGAATTGGAGCTACAAACCAGTTGTGAGCTGACATGTGAGTGGTGGGAACTGAACTCAGGTTCTCTAGAACAGCCAGTGTCTTAACTGCTGAGCCATCTCTCCAGCCCCTACGCTCCCATTTTCAAACTGGCAGCTTTCCCTAGCTTTGAACAAAGGCTAACTTGCTAGCATATCTGACCTTAATTATCCACAACACTAACCAAAGCTCCTCTTAGAAAAATACCCACAGATATACATTTACATTCTGTTTCAGGAGATTCTAGGTACCAAAAGCCACTCAAGACTCAAGGGGCAGAACCTATTTCTCATGGGAGTTGAGGGGATATCCGAATTATTTTTCATCAGTATTTAGGGGTCCTAGGATGTTTGCTGGCTGCATCAATACCATTGACACTCCACAGTCAAGGGTAATTCCATTCACAAGCATCTCTTCCTCCTCCTTTCTTTCTTTTAGTTGCCAGGCCAAGAGAATACATATCTGTGACTCCCCAGTACTAATGACTAGTTCAAAACAGTAGTACCTGAGGCATGGCAGCTGTACACCACATTACCTACAATACCAGTTAAGAAGCACTATAGAAACCATCCATCCTAGGGCTGCAGCCAAGGACAGAGCCAGCCAAAGAAAGGGAGAAGCCTAGATGCAGGCATCGGGGAAATTGGGGGAAGTCCATTTGTTGTGAAAATCAGAAAGTACAATTTGCTAGTGGATGCTGAGATGGTCCTTAAGAAATGTCCTACTTAAATGGTCTCAAAAGTTGGCAACCATCCTGTGGGAACCAACAGCAGGACCAGCCGCTGTAGTAACCAAATGTGTAGTGTTGCTTCTCACATCTGGCATCATCTGGATTGTATCCCTCTTTCTAGGACCTTCTCATCTCAGAGAGAAAAGGTTGAGGTCCAGAAGGCTCTGAACTATCTGCCCCAATGCTGACCTCATCTGCCCTTCCATTCCAACCACGCAGTTTCCTTGCTGCATCTTGAACACACCAGGCCACTGACCATGGGGCAGTTGCAGCTATAGGCTCCTTTAGTTCCTATACACTTTCTATATAGGCACTATATACAGTTCCTGTTCCAGCTTTTTTTCCTTCAGGTTTTTATTCTGCTGACCTTTTCTCAGATAGGCATTCCCTGGTTACTCTTCTGAAGGCAGTCGCCCTATTGCCTGTTTTCCATTTTCCTCTCCCATGTTAGCTTTCTCCATAATTCTTCCCTCCACCTAACTCACTGGCTATTTTATCTGTTAGTCTCCCTGGCAGCAGAAGGTCTGTGCAGCAGGGATTCCTGGTTTGTGCTCACTCATGTACAACTAGAGAGAGGTTAGTGTGTGGTTAGGAAGTTCCCGTCTCAAAGAGCTGTTTGTTGAGAAGATTAAATGAGTTTATATACTCTCCCTCAAAGACCCACAGGGTACATACTAAATGCTGTGGGATGTTTCCTTTTCATTTACTTCTTTGTGTGTGTGTGTGTGTGTGTGTGTGTGTGTGTGTTTGTGGGTGCCCATGGAAGCCGGAAGAGGGCTTCAGATTCTCTGGAGCTGAAGATACAGGCAGTTGAGAACAGCTTGCAACGGTGCTGGGAAGCAATGCTGTTCTAGAAGAGCAGCTTTCCAACTACTGATCCATTTTTCCAGCTTATAATGTTTCTTTTCACCTTGATTTTGTTTTAAACTTTGTGATAAGTCCAATGGGTAGTTACATTACATCCATCTGATAGATTAGGAGACTGAGGCCCAGAGTAAATTATTTGAGAGTCCACATTTAAGGTTTGTAGTGCCAGGATTCCAACCCAGATCTGATTCCACGATTTGTGTGCTCATTCTCCAGACTCTGTTTTGGAAGTCCTGGGGTAGAACAAAAAAGTGGGAGGTGGGGATTAAGGTACCCAGAATGGATCCGGCACTTACAGACCTACATGAATCTGAAATGATGGGCACCATTCTGTTTACTTCTTAACTTGTCCAAAAAATGTAATCAAGCCTACCAGTTTAAAAAAAAAAGTTTTCTTGACCCCAGAAAATCTGTGGATTGGAGACGTTTACTTGGAACAGCCATTCCATCATAACAGGAAAGAAGCAGAGTGAGGTTTATTATAACAGCTGCTTTCATACCCCAAACAAGGTTTGGCTGGTTTTGGCCAGTTGCACTGTAGTAAACGTTGGCAAGAAGCTGACAGACTGTGTGAGTTTCCTTTCAAAAGATCATTTTGCTTCATTTAAAAAAAAAAAATCTAGCATGCAAATGCTGGCTTCTCGGCTGCTCCTCTGTTCTGGTTGTCTACCCTACCCAGGTTTCAACAGGGACATAGGAGAA
This sequence comes from Mastomys natalensis, assembly GCA_021653895.1. Taxonomy (NCBI): domain Eukaryota; kingdom Metazoa; phylum Chordata; class Mammalia; order Rodentia; family Muridae; genus Mastomys; species Mastomys natalensis. The sequence continues at coordinate 749,384 of JAJTUV010001347.1, forward strand.
ACAGAAAGAACTTTGGAATTACAAAGACCTCAGTTAGAACCCAGAATCTCCTTTAGTAGCTGCTTGGGTCTCTAAACCACAGTGCTTACATCTGCAGGATTATTTATCATAAGACATGCAGCAAATTGCAATGACTTTAGAGATCCAAAAGCAGCAGTCCTATCCCCCTTACACAAGCTCTCCTGAGCTAATTCCTGGTCTTATAATACATACAGCAGAGACATAAAGGCTCCTTCCCAGAGGAGCTTTAAAGTTGCCATTTTCCACCAAACTCTTAAAGGAGATAAGGCATGGATCAAGGACAAGTGTCAGTGTCATTGCTCCTGGGGTCCAACAAGGGAAGAGGCCTCAGTGGTGGTCTGGAAGGGCAGAGCTATGCTAGGCCTTAAATGGAAACCCTCCAAGAACTGAAGGCCCTTGGCTGCTTAGACCTGGCAGCTCTGGGTTGAGCCTCTCGGAAAACCAGGACTCAGCAAGCGCCTGAAACCATTTCGCTGCTAATAGTTTCCAGATGGTAGAAGAGCAGCCTGTGAAGGATGTATAGGATGCAACTGACATGTGTGAACCCAAGAGACTGGTGTTCATCAGCCAGGTTGCTATGCCAACTCAGAGTCCCTATGAATGGAGCCTGGAACACCTGCAAATTTCCATGACCTTGGCTGAAACTAACAGCAGGAACTGGGTTATGGCAGGAATGTGAGTCCCAGAAGCTGCTCTCTGTCCCTCCATCTATTCTTGCTTCTTCAGTATCAGGTCTGAGCTAGGTAGGGGCCTGGGCTCCAAAGAGAAGAGCCTCCCAGAGCACTGCTGGGGTTTTGGACCCAAGTGGAGGAAATCCCAGACTGCTGCTGGAAGCTTTGAAGACTTTTTTTTTTTTTTAAATCTGAAAAGCTTTCAATTCTCTGTTTCTTCAGAGCCAGAGTCTGGAGCACTTGCCTTAACAACCAGAGACAAGGAAGCTGGTAAGTAGCCTAAGAAAACCAGAACATGATTCAAAGGCAGTCACCAGCCAGCTGGTAAACAGCAACACTTCTGGGCTAAGCCTGTGGAGGGGGAAAGATGGATGAGTAGGAGACAGGCCTGTACTTCCCTGTTGGGAAGGCTGTGGTTTATTCAGATGCCAACACAACACAGATTCTAAAGGCCAACTTATCTAAAGGGAGAATAAGGAATTGTGCACATCTTCAGCTCTGGGTCTAGGAGTACTTTCCCTAAAATCTAAAATGACTTTGTGTAACACTGACTAATCTAAAGGGATACCCCATAGCACTCCCTAGCTGAATACTGGCCATGTGTGCCCTAACAGACAGTAACCACACAGCACAACTGTCAGCTAGTGGGATATCATGGACCATCCAACTGTCCACTGATGACTCAAAATTTTACTGCATGATAATTTCCCAGGAGGCACCCTGTTCCATATGGACCAGGCTGCACCAATGAGAATACAGCCTTTAAGCCAAATTATGCATTGAAAACAAAAACAAAGTTATAAATGAAGGTAGATGGACGTGTGGGTATTTTAAGTTGTTTCATTGTTTAGGGAAAGTACCATCTACAAGGTCAGATGCCAAGGCTTAGAGAACATTCTTCCCATTCCCTAGAAGCAGTAGAAAATGCTCAAGCATCTTACTTGGTAAACCAGTCATACACAGTTGCCACTAATCTTAATAGACAACTGACCAAAGTTGTACAGGGCACAGAGCAGGAAGAAATGAAGGAAGCAAAGTCACACCAGCTCTTATCCACCAGGCAGCTGATAAGCCCTTTGTGACTGATTTCATGGTAATTATTAAAGTCCAAAGTCAAATCTTATGCAGACTACTTTCTAGAGAGAAGATGTGAGTGTCATAAGGTGTACTTGGGAAGAGGAGTTTGAGAGATGGCTTAACAGGTAGAAGCACTTGCTATATATGCAGAGGACCTCTCTCTCTTTCACACACACACACACACACACACACACACACACACACACACACACACTCTATGTAAAGAAAAGTAAATCTTTTTAGAAGTGGCTTACTAGGGGTTAGAAGTTCAGCTCAATGGTAGAATACTTTGCCTAACATGCTCAAGGCCCTGAATCTGAGCCACAGCATGGAAAAAAAAAAAGTAGCTAAGAAAATCTACTTCTGCCAGGAATTGGTATATACCAATTACTCTATCAACTAAGGGGCTAAGGCAAGAAGATTATGAGTTCCAGGTCCACATGGATATAAAAGAAGACCCTTTCTCAAAGTTCCAATTATAATATGAAAACTTATTTCAATGGAAATTTCCTAAAATACATAAAGGTGAATCTAATGATGTCTAATGGGGAATAAGAAATCTCAACTAGCCATCTTTTGTCATCCAACAAATCTCCTAGTAGTGGGTCTGGGTTGTATTCAACTGAGTTGTTGGGCAATGGGGTCCCATGGAAATCCCCAAACAACCCAGGCTGTGTCTAAGACAATGGGTTACTTTCTGCACACTTATAGCAAAGTCCCACTTCTGAAGACAACACCCACATAACTCATGGAACAAAGAGAATGATGCCTACATGGAGTCCTCACTCCTTATGTTCTAGTGTCTTTGTTGTGGAAAGGTACTCTGTAAACTACCACATGAAAAATGTAAGCATCAACCCAGACACAAAACCTTTGATCTACAATCTGTCCTGCTTGCAAGATATTCTGGCACAGAACTTGTGGGAGTGGTCAACAAAGATCTGATTTGACGTAAAGACCACTCCATGAGACGTAACCCAAATCTAACAGTGCTTGGGTAACCAAGAACCAGAGACTAGATAGTCCAGAGACCTAGGGTAAAACCAAATACTACTAGTCTTTAAAAAAAAAAAAAAAAAAAAAGGACTCCTAATGATATTCTACTATACTCATAGATCAGTGCCTTATTCAGTCATCAGAAGTTGGGAACAGGTGCAGACACCCATAGCCAGACACTATGTGGAGACAGAGTCTAAATGGGATATCTCTATCAAATCTCTTAGAGCTCAGGAAATCTTGCAAAACAGGTGGTGGAAGAGGGGATGGACATGGAGGACAGCAGGAGAACATGGTCCTCTGAATTATCTAAGGAAGGCACACATAAGCTCATAATGCCTGAAGCAGCAAGCACGGGGCCTACAGGGGTCTGTACCAGGTCCTCCGCGAATATATTATAGTTTTTAGCTTAGTAGGTTTTTTTTTTTGTTTGTTTGTTTTTTTTTTTTTTTTGGTTTTTTCGAGACAGGGTTTCTCTGTATAGCTCTGGCTGTCCTGGAACTCACTCTGTAGACCAGGCTGGCCTCCAACTCAGAAATCCGCCTGCCTCTGCCTCCCAAGTGCTGGGATTAAAGGCGTGCGCCACCACCGCCCGGCTAGCTTAGTAGTTTTAAGGGACCCCTGAGTGTAAGAACAAGAGGGTCTCAGATTCTTGTGTCTGCTATTGGGAGTCTTTTCCTCATATTGATTTTTGTATCCAGCTTCAATGTAATGGTTTTTGTTGTGAAAGACCCCCACGAGGGGAGACCCTCGCTCAAATCATGGAAATTCACAGCCACCAAGAAACTCGAGAGACCGAACTTGCTGCAAACAGCATAAGGCTTTATTTTCGAGAAATCAACCGGCTGAGGCCAAGACTCACAAGGAGTGTCGACCCCGAGGCCTAATTGAGAAGGGATTATAAAGGGAAAAACCACAAAACCAGGGGGGTGGGGGGTGAGGGGGAATCATAAAACAAGTCGTGAAACAACAAAATAAAAATACAGTGAAAGGATCATGTGGGAAACACCCTGTGTACTTATTTTTCAAGAATTTAATCTTATCTAATCATCTATCATGTGGCTAGCCTGTCCTTGGAACCCAGAACCTAAGAACCAGATTATCTGCATCCTTGGTTCTGCCCTTAAGCTTCTATCATGTGGCTAGCCTGTCCTTGGAACCCAGAGCCTAAGAACCAGATTACCTGCATTCTAGGTTCTGCCCTTTTGTGGAGTTCCTGGAACAGAGATGGCCTGGCTTCAGCTTCTACATGCTAGGGGGTCTCAAAAAAAGTTTATTCTCTTCAGTTGCATCTTATTGTATTTTACTTTGTCATCTTTGGTTTTTATCTCTTAGAAACAGGCTGTTTTCTAATGAGAGACAGAAAGGGAATGGATCTGAAGGGGAGGGGACGTGGAGAGGAACTGGGAAGAGAAGAGGGAAGGAAAACTATATCAGGATATAGTATATGAAAAAAAATCTATTTTCAATAAAAGGAAAAAGGAATGTCTGCTGCCTTGTGCTTTCAGCACCTTTTAGTATGGTGCCATCTACTTAGCTCTGATCTTTTTACCCTGACTCTCGTCATCTTTCTTTATTCCCTATGCACCCCGTCTCCCTAGTTTGTATTTCTTCCTTCTGATTTGTTCTTTCCACCTATCCCCTTACATCAATTTGCCAGAAATCATCCTGATGGTCCTTAGTAGGGGATGGAAGCAGGCTTCATGGATGTGTGGAGAGTTCCAAGGATGCCTGTCTTGACACAGGGTCACTGGGTTTTAGTCTAGGACTAGATGGACCATCCAACCCTCCTAAACAATTTGAGATGTATTAGGACAAAAAGTCTAAATAGGCAGAAATAGTCACTTTTTAGAAACAGGATCCATGCAACCAGTTTTCCAAAATAAAACAAATTAGATGAAACCCACCAAAGGAGGAAAGGGAATCAAAAGGAACAAAGGACAGAAGCAAAAAGACTCCACTTCTGAGAGATTGTGATGGATCCAGATCAAAGCTCAAACTACTAAAACTGTTTCTAACGTTCCACTAAGTGGCAGCCCCTTGGTGCTTCTGACAAGTGATTCAGAGCAATGTGCTGTGCTCCTGAGGGGGCCCATGGATCACTATGCATGATGGCTCAATCCAGAGAGCTGCGGGTTAGTTACCCAGTCAGGAAGGCGGTGATGCAGAGGTTGGTCAGGCAGTGAGGAGGTCATTAGTCAGCCTGGATGTGAACATGCCTGGACAGTGCACAGGACAAGAGCCAGCTGGTGCTTCTCTCTTGGTGCCAGCTTAAGAAGGCGCTTGTATGAAGCCAGGAAGGTGAAGACAGAGCTGCATTTCCATAGGCAAAAGTAGAGACTCCTCCCTAAGGCTGAGGCAAGAGTTTTAGCCTCATTTAAAAAAACAGTGATGAAGAAAGAATCCTACTTTCCTTTGATCTGTGTTATATTTTAGCATATATCTTCAGCATTGATGCCTGATATATTTCACCATGTCCTTTCCCAGTCGGAATAATTCTGATCACTTCTGGTTGTTTACGGTAGGAAAAGAGTGCAGCACAGAATCATCCTACCTGTGCACCTTCACCCTCTTGTGTGCCTTAGATCAACTTCACAGCATTCCTGGCTTCCAGGAGACTCCCTAATGCCTGCTTGCTTAGCCATCCTCTAGAGCTCATCTCAGAATCCTGACTCCTCTGTGAGGTCTGCCTTCTAAAGGGCTCTCTTTCTTACACTCCACACACCAACAGACTCCTCATCTAGCCACTCATCTCTCATGGAAACAGACAGAGACTTGAAAGGCGTGTTTTCATTTGCCACTGGAGCTAACAGAGGAATTGACCCAAATGTATGCTGGCTGTTCATAAGCTCTCATTAAAACTTGGGGTTGGAGAGATAGCTCTGTGGTTAAGAACACTGGCTGTTCTTCCAATCCCCGCACCCACATAGTAGCTCACAACTATCTATAACTCCAGTTGTAGGGGATCCAACACTGTCACACAGAGGTACATGCAAGTAAAACATCAATGCACATAAAATTTGTGCATTGTGCAATGTCATTAAAATTTTATGTGCATAACAACACACACACACCACCAGCACCAGCACCACAATCTCCACCAGCACCACAATCTTCACCACCACAATCTCTACCACCACCGCAATCTTCACCAGCAGCAGCAGCAGCAGCAGCAGCAGCAGCAGCAGCAGCAGCACACCACCACCACCACCACCACCACAACCACAACCACAACCACCACCATCTCCACCACCAGTACCACCAGTACCACCACTATGCCACCATCACCACCACCACCACCACCATCATGACCAATACTTGCATCTTGTTGTAAGTTCTAGTTAGGTCCCTTGTCACAAAGTTTCTGAACAATATCAAAGTAAACACAATGATAAAATGGAGAGGCCTTTAGCTCAGAATTAAGTTTTGAAACTCAGAAATGGCTTGAAATACTTTCAGACCTCATGTGTCATCACTTTCAACTCTGGCAGTGATCCATGTTGGCACAGGAGAATGCAGGGGATAGCTGTGAGTGGCTGTAGAAAGAGAGGGGCAGAGGGCCTCCTGCACAGGCCCCCACCATGCTCTTGTCAGTTCCATGTTCTGCCGGCTGGCTCTGTGTATCTTATAGAATGCTGCAGGTAGTGGCATGAGAAGTGGAGTCTTTTATAAGTAGCAAAGCAGGCAGAATAAGGCCTAGGTGAGTACATGAATGGCTCCCTTGCATAGCACATACAGAAAGAGGAAGTATTCATTTTCATTTTACCAAGATGTAATTCCCAAACTCCAGTTTCCAGTAAGTCTACAGTAAACTGGCCAAGAGGAGAGGGATAGCAAAATGTCAAGTGTCCTGTGACTCTGAACAGTTTGTACAGTCTGTGTTGAACTGAATCATTTCACCTTTGCTTAAGAAGATAATTGCTCAATTTACAAATGCCAAGAACTCATATTCAGGAGAGTTAGACCAGCATACAGGTCTATGACTTCCTGGAAACTAAAAAAAAAACATTCCTTCCTCCATGGGGAACAGGCCTAGGAACCTAGGGTTACTTGTGAAATGCCTAAGATCAAGTTAGAGTACTATTATGATAATCACAGACCATGGATTCAGTGGATGAGGCTGGCATTACAGATAACCAGAAGATCTGGTCATCAGGTAAAAATATTGTTTATACTATAAAATGTGTCTTTTAAATGACCAAAGTTGGCCTTACCTGCCCTACACTAATGAATATTTGTCAGACACACGAGTTGTTTTAAACCCCCCTTTCCCCACGCCTCCTGCACAAAGCCATGAGCATAGGATCAACTGGCCTCATGTGTGTGGTCTGACCTGCTACTTTATATAGTAAACTGTTCCAAGGCAGGACGACTGTATTCTAAGTGTTCTGCACTTCATCACAGTGAGAAAGTTTCCCTAACTTAGTAAATATAAGGCATGAAAAAAAAAATGCAGATGAAAGATTTGAAAAGAAGCAAAGGCTGGAACTCTGAAGTAACTCTACATAATGAGATCCAACAGAGATGAAGCCCCTCCTTACATAAGCAATATGACATAGTAGGAAGAACATGGCTCCCGTTTCCAACTTAACATTTCATCTCCTTTGAGCCCTAATCTCTTTGCTTGTGATGTAAGTGCCATTACAGTTCTATGATGATGTTATCAATTATGTTAGACAGATTTAACCAAGGAGTCATATGTTGGCCCAGTGGAGACAGTTTGCTCTATTTTCCTTTTTAGTGGGGAGGGTGACTGCAAAGAGAGAGCATATATTCTGATTTGTCTTTCAATTCTATCTGTTTCATGAAACAGTCCTCACACATAGATGCCATGGATATAACCTGGCCATGTGGATATGTCTGTCTAGTTCTGAAATCAGGATTTGGAAGCTTGTTGTTGCAGCATACACAAATTGTTAGCCTGATTTTAAATCAGTATTCAAAGTTAATTTTTAAATAAATAAGCAGTTGCTGCAATATAAGATGGGACAATACTTAGGAGCAGTGCTATTGGGAAAGGAGTCATACTACCGCATCAGGTTTGCTCTGTTGCTATGTACTACAATGCTAAGTGTCAGCCTCTAAGGCTCCAGAGATGAGAGTCCAAACATAGACCCAAGTGACACGTGTGACCATGGTCCCAAGTTATTTCTGATTGGTGAATAAAGATGCTTGCAGCCTATAGCTGGTTCCCAGGCTTTGGCTTAAGAGTTGGAGATTATCAGGAGGAGGAAGGCAGGAGAAAAGGAAGATACCAAGGGTTAGGAATCAAGAAAGCATGATCATGAGGGCTGGTCAATTGGAGTTAAGAGCAGCCCAGATGAAACACAGTAAGTAATAACTCAGGGCTATCAATAGAAAATAGATTTTAATAGCATAGAGGGTAGATAATTGCACAGCTTTAGTGCTGATAAAGGCTTATTATAAATAATAAAAGTTGTGTGTCTTTTATCTGGGAACTGAATGATCAAAGGTGGGTTAGAAGCCCTGGATTGAGATTAAATATTTTCAATAACACTTTAGCCAGTATGAGTTAGAGAAATGGTGAGCTTGATATGTGTAGTTGAACTAGGTGCAGACCTGTTTTTTGTTTTTTTTGTTTTTTTTAATGTAGACAAGCATTATTATTTGTTTATTTCATGGATACTGGGCAAGAATGGGGAAAAGTTAACGCAGACATTCTGGGTCAGTTGGAGGCCAGTGGGATGACATCAGGGTGGGCCTCCTGGAGGGGGGAAGAGCAGGAGGGGTGAAGGAAAAGGGCCAGAGAGGGGGTAAAGATCAGAGAAAGGGGCAATCCCAGGAGGGTCACTTCCCTCAGTATATAACTACCTTGGGAGCAATGGCTGGGACTGTGGGCTGACAGTCATATGCCACATAGCCCAGGATACCCCCTTTGTGGAGGGGAGTCAATTGGGAATGTCACCTTCCTGGAACTCCTGTAAGTGAGGATCTCTTTTGATGGTGGGATTTAGGGAGCCAGGGCTGAGACAGGGGAGAGATGACAAGACAGAGACAGGGTGACCCAGCCTTCATCCCTAGGCCAGAGGCCTTGCCTATGTCTGCACGTGGGTCAGCTGGACATCACCTGCCACTTCTAGACTGTTGATAGCTGACAAGTTCTTCAGGCGGTGGTAGTATTAACACATGTGCTGACCATCCACGGTCACCTTGAAGCAGTGACCTTCACATATGATCCACACTGAGAAGCTCTGCCCACGACTGAAGGGCATTCTCCCAGGCAGACTTCGCTCTTCGGGCCCCAGGAGCTGCTGATCTGAGTGTTTCGGACCACAGCCTTCTCATTGAAACGGGGATTCAGGTGGAAAGCGATGTTGATATGGAACCTCTGAGCATCTGGCAAGACCCTGCCTGATATGATGATGGACTTGGACGGGTAAAGCCCATTTGGGATGGAGGTGAAGAAAGGTATAGTATAGGCTTGGGTGGGGTATGCCATAGGAGGGATTCCAGGAGTAGAGAACATCTGTCCAGGAGGGGTGCTGTGAACTGTATGGATGATAGTTTGAGCCATGGGTGCCTGGTGGGCAGGCTGAAAGCCCTGAGCTTTTTGTTTGCGCCCCTTGGGGGTCCATGGAAAGTGGACTGGCTGAGAGAATTGTACTGTGGAGAAGACAGGCTGGAATGGGGCTGCAGAGTTCTGGAAGGTGATATAGGACAGCTGCAGGCAGCCGGAGACAGCAATGGTGTCCACGAGGTGGTAGGGTACACGGTGTGAGTACTGCACGAAGAAGTTCTTGTTCACCATCACCTTGAAATCTGACCTCGGTGCAGACCTGTTATTGTAGCATCTGACAGGCTGAGGACTGCCCAGAATTTCTGTAGCCAGCCTGGGCTACAGAATGAGATCTTGTCAAAAAACAAAAACTCCAAACCCAAACCAGAAAACCCCAAACAAACAGAAAACAAACAAACAAACAAACAAACAAAAAACTTGAGAAGACTATGAGTTCAAGGCCAATCTTGGCTAAATAGTTCCCACTTCAGCTTGGGCTACATAAAACTGCCTCAGAAAAATAAGAACCTTGATAAAATGCAAATCTAAAAACTACCAGGAGCTCAACTATCCTGGCTGTATAACTAAAGTTATATTATATTCCATGTTAAAGAAAGTTAAGACAAAAGCTAAAAACCAAGAGACAGATAAAAGTTTGCGCTGTTGCGGAGATGTACCTATCCAAGAACTAGCTTGTGGCTTCATAAACACTGTCACGGCACCTCCAAGCCCCATGCTCACACTCCATGTGTGCGGGGGTGGGAGAGGTGGGGGAGTGGGGGGTTGGCCACCAGCATTCATGGCTGGTGAGGGATCCAGACAGTTCTTCTTAGCCCCAGATACATGTGATATACATGAGATGCTCTTTAATTCACAATGATAGGCTTGGACCATGCTCCTGGCATAGCTAAGATTGGGAGGCTAGGCTTGTTTCTAAAACCCAAACTTGAGGAAGATTTGTAGATAAAGAGAAAGAAAGTTCTTAAAGATGGATGTCTAGGAGAGCAAGGGGTCTGATACTTGCCACAAGGGTAGCTGACACAGGTCTTGGAGGCATACAGCTGCTTCCCTCCAAGTACTTAAAGGACTATCTGTGCATTAGTAGCGTGTCTTTTTTCTTCTGGACTTTAGGATATAGGGTCTTGCTGTTGCCTAGGCTGACTTCAAACCTGATCTTCCTGACCCAGTCTCTTCAGTGTAGGAATACATGCATATGCCAAGTACATCTGGTGAGAAAGTTCTTTTCTTTATATTGGTATCCCATAATGGGAAGTATAGAGAATTGGATTTCAGCTTGGTCCATATAAATTAACATATTTTTTGAGTGTGTATGTGTGTATGTGTATTGTGTGTGTGTATGTGTATTGTGTGAGTGTGTGTATGTGTATTGTGTGAGTGTGTGTGTGTGCAGTTGGTGAGTAGGAGTCATGCAACCTTTATTTTAGCAACTCAAACTCTTTCCCACATATATTGAGTAAGTCTGGCTGCTTCAATATTTTAATACTTTGTTTGACCTATGGGGACTTCTTCAGGATTTAGTTGACTTTGATCTCATTAAATCCCAAACACAGAAATTCAATTTTTTTTAATACTCTTTAATCTTCCCAAGAAAAAGACAGAATTCCTCAGGTAGCGCTTATGAATGGGTTCTGTGAGGCACAATGGGAAGTCCTGGGCCAGGCCAATGAGTAGCAACTATGGGAGATGACTAGCCCCACTGGAAACCTTTCTTATAAGATCATCATTCAGGGACATGAGATGGGGTTTAGAGAACCAGCAACTCATCATAGAATTTTGTAAATGTTACTAGAGACAAGCGTCACTGGTCAGAGATTCTATAAGAGGTCAGACAGTGGACACAGGTCATCAGGATTAGAGACCTCTAGGGTTCCTGGTAACTATGCTTCTAGGTGTCTTGGATGCCAAGGGTTCAATGGCTACTAGCAGGCTAATTACTGAATTTGAAGAATGAAGGGAGAGGGTTTGACTCAGGAAAACAAATCTATAATAAATCTTACCAAATGGATAAACATGATGGGCTAGGTTACAGGAAAAAAAAACAATAGAGCCGCCTGCTCCCTCTGCAGCACTATCTAGTTCATTATAATTCAGAATGGAGAAGTAAAGGGGTGTGGGAACTGTGGTGGCTCCCTGGAAGATATCTGCTAATTTAAAAAACAAACACTTTGAAGGAGACTCCTGCCATTTCTATGGTTGTCTGAGTTAATTATCCCATACCAAGTCATATGAAAATACAGTGTTGTCTTCTGGGGCTAATTATTGAATTTGCAGAATGAAGGGAGAGGGTTTGACTCAGGAAAACAGATCTATAATAAATCTTGATCACATTAAATATGATCACATTAAAGATAGAATCACCTTCTTTATAGGCATAATATAGTAATAAGCCTTAATTTCTAAAGCACTTTAATTAGACCCAACTCACATGGTTTAACATGGCATTTTATGAGAGAGAGAGAGAGAGAGAGAGAGAGAGAGAGAGAGAGAGAAAGAGACCTTGCTTCATGATGTATCTATCTTGAGTATGCAATTTTCCCCACAGAAGGAGGTAGGGCTTCCTAAAAAGAGTAAGAGTCACCATTGGAAAACAGCAGGAAACATCTTTTGCTATTGTAACATGAAGGGCTATCAGGGCAGAGGGAGAAAAGGTACATGTAGCAGTGTCTCAGGAGGATGGATGGGATTTGATTTGAAAAAAAATTCTTTCAGACAGTAAGGTCCTTCCTCAGTATTTTCCAGATGTCCTTCAAAGTTGATCTTATTTTGGGTCAGGTCAGTCTGAGTGAGCTGGAGATAGGAATTTAGGAGAGACAGACTTACTTAATAAGAAACCAGATGGGTGGTGGTGGAGTCAGAAGTTAGCCTTGGAGATCATACAAAAGTGTATGATCACTGAGCAGTCAGTACGAGCTTTCCTGAGGCTGTCTCTTCCAGCCATTTACTCTAGAGCAGTGGTTTTCAACCTTTTTAATGCTGAAACCCTTTAATATAGTTCCTCATGTTGTGATGAGGAACCATAATATTGTCTTCATTGCTACTTCACAACTGCAATTTTGCTACTGTTATGAATTATAATGTAAATATCTATGTTTTCCAATGTTCTTAGGCAATGCCTGTAAAAGGGTTGTTCAACCCCCAAAGGGGTCATGACCTATGGATTGAGAACCACTGCTCTAGACTAACTAGGTCCAAGGTGAGAACCATTACTAAGGGTCAAACATGACAGTTACCTAAGTAAATGCAGGTATAATGGGCTGACCGAAAGGCTAAAATACAGTCATTGCCATCTTAGAAGCCTGGAATGAGACTGTTAGACAGCCTCACTTTCACAAAGCTGTGGGTAGGCCAGCACCATCTGCAGTCCTTAGATAGACTCTTGTTAGATGCGCAAGCTCAGGTCCCTGCCTAGACTTGTAGCTTCTGAATCACCTCTGGAAGCTGAAGAGTAGTGAAGAGAAGAGGCATTAGAGTCTCTGAGTTCTCATTTTTCAAATACAAAGTTGAGGCTCAGAGAAATTATACAGTGAATTCCTAACAGTCACATCTGTAGCAAACATTTCTTGGTGCTTCTGAGAAAACATGTCATAGAAAAGCAACAGATGGGAACCAAGGAAACTAAAGTTAGATACTCCATCCATTTCCTCAGGTGTGGAAATAAGGGTGTTTATATTTTCCCAATAGAATAATTGTGCCATTTCAACAGATATGTAAAGTGTCCCAAAACATTAATCCCCCACACTTTTATCCATTCTATCTGGTACCTTCTAGGCACACAGAGGTTCCAGAAGGGCTAGGTGTATACCTGATGGAGCCAGAAGGATTCTCTACATAGTGAGGTAGTTAGCTGTGGAGAGATAGAAAAACCATATCCACTGAAGGGTGAGGCACCACATAGCTGCCCCAGATTCTCTAGGACTGTTGTCTACATGTTTTCTATGGATTCCTGGATGTTTCCAGTTCTGCTTGCTCACACAGTGACCACTCATTCCTGGCAGGTTAACTGATAAAGCTGTCAGCCTTGCTGCCTTCTATTGCCAAGACATTTCAGTCCCTTAAGCACTGTGGCCTTACTTATTATTTCTTTTTCCAAAGGGGCTAAAGTCTGACCTGCTTTCAAAGCATGTCTCTTGTACCAGCGAAAGAAGCTGAAGAATTCACTGAGGTTTATCACACAGTAGTAACTAAAGGAGCAGCTCACACAAGCAGTAACTTTCAGCTGAGGCTGCTTGCTTTTCCTTGTTTAGTCATCTCCTCTTCCCCTTCCTTTCTCTCCCCTCAAATCCATCCCAATGGCAAATATTCTATTTTTCTTAAATCCAGAGAATTATTTACTTGGAGGCTAAGTCTCATGATTAATTTTTCAGCAGTAAATATTGTGATATTTATTTATTAATTATTCCCACCTCCACTGCAGAGATATCTGTAGGCTCCAATGCTGTGGAAAGCACAGTCCTTTAGTGACTTCTTCCTATGCAGTCTTTCAATCTTTCATAGTGCTGTAGGCTGACATACAACCATATATGGCCCTTATTTTCACAGCTCTTAAAAATATTATGCTGTTAAAAAAATACAGATCCTCTCTCAGTAGAATTGAGAAACTGTCAAAAAAAATTTATTGATGAATATAATCACTGAAACTTTAGTGTGACTTTAATCTATCTTGCTTCCTTTGTCAGAATGCCTTTCCTTACACCTATGATAAGACTAATACCACTTAAAGCACAATCATTTGTGTGGAGTTTGTTTCTTATTGAAGAACATGTTTATACTATGTAGTCTAATTATGTTTTCCCCAAATTCTTTTTTTTTGAGACAGGCTCTGGCTGAGTAGACTTGGCTGGCCTAGAACTCACGGAGATGCTGCCTCCTCCTTAAAGTACTATGGTTAAAGGTGAGCACCACCATATGGCTTGTTTTGTTTCATTGAGACAAAGTCTAGTGTAGCCCAGGCTGGGTTCAAATTCACGATATAGCCAAGATGGCCTTGAGCTCTGATTCTCCTGGCTCTGTTGTGATTACAGATGTGTGCTGATATACCTGGCTTCTGTAGTGTTGGGGTGGGAACTCAGACCTTCCCACATGCTAGGCAAACACTGTACCAATTGGGTCACATCTCTGCCCTCCCTCATTCATCTCACTCTCTAGCCCAGACTGGTCTTGAAATTGCAGCAATCCTCCTGCCTCAGCCTCCCTGGGTAGCCTTGGATGTCCTGGAATTCTCTCTATAGACCAGCCTAGCCTCAAACTCAAGATCCACCTGCCTTTGCCTCCAGAGTGCTGGGATCAAAGGATGTGCCACCACCATCACAGCCTGACTCCACCCCATTTCTTTTTTTTTTTTTTTTAGTTTTTCGAGACAGGGTTTCTCTGTGTAGCCCGGGCTGTCCTGGATCTCACTCTGTAGACCAGGCTGGCCTCGAACTCAGAAATCCGCCTGCCTCTGCCTCCCAAGTGCTGGGATTAAAGGCGTGCACCACCACCGCCCGGCTCCACCCCATTTCTTTCCTGCCCCTCCCCACCTCTTTAAGTCTCAGTATGGGGCTGTCGGCTGTGTTCTTTGGTCCTCCCCCCTCCCTTTCCCAGATATAAATTATGGGTGGGTTTACCATAAGTAAGTACCAGAGGGCTCCTTAGTGACATGCACTTGTTGAGTGGAAGAAGCATCCTGTCTTTGGGGACATTTACAATTTAGCACACTGCCTGTGTTTAACCCCTATCTTTGCATTGTCCCACCAATTCCCCACCAGGCCAAAGTAAGGAGATGCAGGCTTTAGATTTTTGAAGTTTAATGAAAATGTAGGTAGGAGATAGCCAGGGTTATTCTCTGTCTCAACATATGGAGTTCAATCTTATACTCTTGTCTGTAACACGTAAGTCCTTTGGGGATGGGGAAGATTCTGCAACTCTGTAACATCAGATAGGATCATTTAAGGTTTCTACAATGTGAGTGAGCTAGCCTTATATATGGAGGTCACATCAGGAGACCACATATATACACATATAGGAAAATCAACGCACTACATTTGGCAAATAGAAGGTGGAAAGAACAAAGCCAAGGGCTATTTTCATCTCTGGCCAGGACACACATGGGGCCTTGCATGGGGTCTAGGAACCCGAGAGTACCCACCTTCTCCTCAGCCATGCACCACTGGAGCACTCCTGCCTTTGGTGCAGATGCTTCCTCCTAAGTCAGCCACAGGAAGCTTTCCTTACCTACAACGCTCAGCCTGGCAGCTGCTAAGCATCTTTGTAAAGATTTTAAAAAACACTGTCTCTGTATTGGGCTGTATTACAGTCAAAATGTGACATCCATGACAACTAGATCAAGCTACAGTTTTTCATCTGCATGACATACTGGTGTGCCAGTGAAATAGCTTAGAGGATAAGAATGTTTGCTGAAGACTGGCTTCCAGAGTTCAATTTCCAGAATCCACAGTAGAAGGAACCAACACTTAAAAGTTGTCCTCTGACCTCAACATACAACTACACACCCATGCTTTAGTGCATGTCTGTCTCCTGTCTCCCTCTCCCCACCTTTCTCCCCCCCCCCACACACACACAGATGGGAATGACCAAAGTGTAGTTTATAAACTGTATATGGTATAGTAAGATATGTGTAGGACCTAGATTTTAAATCAAAACAAAGCAAAACACCACAACACACACACACACACACACACACACACACACACACACACACACACCTAGGTTCCTAGTCACACAGTGCTTTGCCGCATTAAAAAAAAAAAAAAAAGAACCAAATTTCAAAGTATAATCAGCCACTGCTTTCCTTTTAAAAATTAGAAGGCTTGGGGTGTTTGGCCACCATTGGGTGTGCAAAGTGAATAAATAAATAAATTAATTAAAACAAAAATATTAAATAAATATTGAATTGATTAAAAAAACAATTAGAGTGCTTTTGTATGCCCACCTTCAGCCTGCAGTTCACAGCAAGATGCAGTCTGGCAGGTCAGTTTTCAGTAACATCTGGGCCCTGATGCCAGGCCAGTCTGCACTCAGCCCAGGGCTGCACTGTTAGTTCAACTTGATCCAAAGATTAAACATCTTTGGAAAACATACTTTGATATATAACCCAAGGTGCAAAATACTTTGTTTCTGAGATCTCTGCCAATGAAATGAGGGCTCCAATCCAGTTTTTGCTATTACATTTAAGAGTCCTGTTGTGAGGAGCAGTACTCATGGGCGAATGCCTAAGGATGGGAAGGACATCTACTCCTCTCCATACCCTCAACTGCATCCTCACATCAAGCCCCAACTGCATCCTCACATCAAGCCTCAACTGCATCCTCACATCAAGCCCCAACTGCATCCTCACATCAAGCCTCAACTGCATCCTCGCATCAAGCCTCAACTGCATCCTCACATCAAGCCCCAACTGCATCCTCGCATCAAGCCTCAACTGCATCCTCGCATCAAGCCCCAACTGCATCCTCGCATCAAGCCTCAACTGCATCCTCACATCAAGTCCCAACTGCATCCTCGCATCAAGCCTCAACTGCATCCTCACATCAAGTCCCAACTGCATCCTCACATCAAGCCGCATCAGCTTCAAGCACAGGCATGGGCTGAGCTGCTTGGGCGTGAGCAGGGAGGTTTTTACTGAATTACACTCTGACAGAATGCCATTGGCTTGCACTAAGGGGATATTACAAGGAACAGTCCTATAAAAATTTCTAGTGTGAGGATACTGTTGAAGACATTTCCACTGTATCCCACATGGAGACTTTGATGAAAACCAGGAGAGATCTCCCTTTACTCTTCCTTCCAGAAGAAGTCTGCTTCTCTGGAGCACCTGGATTTTATCATATAGACATAATGAACTTCCTAGTTCCCTTTTTGGTTTTGGTGACCAGGATCTAATTTTCCTTTCACCTCTAACAGCTGTATATGCACCATATATGAACAGCCATTCATGATTTTACATTATTTTCATCTCTTCTGTTTCTTACACTTCAAATGTCTTTTAAAAAACTGTTATTGTGTATACTTAAGGTACACAACAAACAAATTTCTTCATGTTGTGTGTATTTCTATAAATTCCCTGGGATCTTTGCACAACATTTTTATTTAACTGTTGGTCTTGCAGAGGGCTCTCACAGATCCATCAGTCAGCTTTTCCTTCCTTAGAAATGATTCCAATCCTGTTTTCTTTCGAGAGACAGGAATCTCAGGGTATGTAAATGAACAAATGAACAAACAAATCATTTTCCTTATGGTTTTGTACACTTGGCCAAATTCCAGCTGTTTGCTCACCGAAGAGGCTAAGACCAGAATAACAATCAAATAAAGCCAGAAATATACACACAATTTGGTGATTTCACAGGGTGAAGGGGAGAAGAGCTCAGAAATGGTCCTGAGGACATGGAGGATATTCAAAGGGAAATTAACAATAGCTACCAATTAGTTTATTGATTTTTTCCAGATCCTAAGGGTGGAAATGATGCTATCACAGCCTTCCTTGTTCTTCCAGTGCTAGAAAGAGTCTAAAATCAGGAGTGGGAAGATGGGGGAAGATGGCTCAGTGAAGTGCTGCTGAGGACCTGAGTTTAATTCTCAGTACTCATCTAAAAACTGCATGTAGATAGCATATGCTTGTAATCTTCACAGAGAGGAGACAGAGATAGGCAGATCCCTGGGGCTCACTAGCTAGCCATATTAGCCTAAATGTTATGTCCCAGGTCCCAATGAGAGAGTCTAACCTCAAAAGCAAAATGCAGGCCACAGGTCAGCATAGGCTGCCAAGGACATACGCTTCCTCTAAACCTCTGTGCTTACTCTGCCAGAGATTAATGGAACCAGAGCCCTTCCAAGCAGTTTGCCATGGTAGATCAGCTGTGACTGCTGCTGTACATGGCCCTAGCAAGGAACTAGTCCCCATGCATAAGGAATAGCCAGCTCATAGAACATCTGTGGCTGCTGGTGTGTGACATGGAAAGTTTGCAGCATCAGGGGCGCTTACAGACCTGCCCAGAACCTTTCCCTAAAACTGTGAACAGTGAGAGCTTCAGGCTCTCCAAGTTTATTGTACAGAATGTAACAAAAGTGGAATTCCTAACCAGCCTCTTTACTGGGATTCTGAGACATGGCTGATGGTATGCATGTAGATGGCTAGCCCCATCCTAGCTTAAGTACAGGGCCTTTCTTGATGAGATGAAACAATGCTTGCTTTGGGATGAAGACAAGATGATGACAAAAGGATAACTACTAGGCCTGTAGCAGCTTTCTTCTTGAGGGGAGGTCCCTGTACAACTGTACTTCCCACTCATTTTCATTCCTGGTGCTACTTTACTGCCTTTGGCATTGCCATCATCTTCCTTGACCATCTGTTCTCTCTATCATCTTCCTTGACCATCTGTTCTCTCTTTAGTTTCCTGTAGTTCTTGTCTTTGATCCATTGCTCCATTTAGCTATTGCAGGGTCTGGATCTTGCTCTCAAGTGTATGTTGTCTACTACTGTGCAGATGTGGCCAATCTCAGCATTCTTCTCTTGCTAATATGAACTGTGTTTTGGCCCCAACCATTGTCCAACCCCCTGTCAGAAATGGTTAGACCCCTGGACCTCTGCTGCTGCCTTTACTCCACCATCATCCTTATCCTCCCAGAAACCCATGTATCACCTCTCTACCACTCAACACACAGATTGATGAGACCAAATCAGTGATGCCTACATTAGCTGCACCCCTTCAGACTGTGATTTGGACAGCACAATAATACCCAAAGGGGCCAGTCTTATTTTCTGACTGGTTCTTTCCATAATCCCAGGGCTCTCCTGTTCTACTGGACACCTGCAAAAGCCTGATATGCCTGATGCTAATGTTGGTTCTTCTTTTCTTATATGCATCCATTTACACAGATGCCTTTTTGTTGTTGTTCAAAATAGCAGCAGTATCACAGATGTGTACCTTTTAACAAATAATACCAAAAATTAAAACAAGTAAATAAATAAAATCAGGTGCTTTTGGCCCAGCTACTTGGAAAAAGCATTGGCAGAATGCTTCAAGAACTTCAAAACTAGAAAGAAAACAATGGCAACAACAACAACACCCAAGGTAGACAGTTTCTGAGAAATGAGCTTATTCAGGTTGATCCCTGACTTCTATACATTCATGTACATATGTACACACACACACACACACACACACACACACACACACACACACACACACAGAGGCACATATAGAGAAATAGAGAATGAATATGAAACTTCTGCTGGATGATATAACAGAACATGAAAACAGCATTGCAGTATTTACAGAGCATTGTATTAAAAACAGATCAGGAAAATTGCAGAGGATGCTTACACAGTCAGCAGAGTTATCTGTACTGAATTTTGATCATTTGTGTTTCTTGTTTTAATGTTATTTTTTTTTCCCTTGAAATGTCACAGCAAAATTAATGGGACTGTCACTGTTGCAGCAGGAAGACAAAATCCAGCTCTTCCTACTTCCAAATGCATGAGCTGTGGCATGGTCAGACACCTTGACTTGCCAAAGGCCACATAGTGAATTGGCAGCAAGACTAATGTATGGTCCCCAGCCATCTTTCTTCCCTCAGTGCCATGCGAAATGCATCTTGGTAATAATCAAACAAAATATACTACAAATAATGGAAAACTTCTAGAAGAATAAGCCAGTCTATTTGCCTCTAAGTTGGTGCTATGAATTCAGATTTAAACAAACAAGCAAACAGTAAAACAAGTAAACATGCCTCATACTAAAGACATAACTTGATTTCACAAAAGTCCAAGCATGTAAGTAATGAGTACAGGAGAGAAGCATCAGGCTTGCAAAGAGAACCTTCATTTTAAAGTTTAGCATCTGATATTTGCTTTGCCCAACATGGTAGGAGAGCCTAACTCCTCTTTCTCCTGTGCCTAGAGGAAGGAGATGGAGTGAGTGAAAGCCTAGAAAGAGGCAAAAGCAATGGAGCCAGAGCTCAGGCTCTACTGAGGAAGTTGCACATGTGTGTGTGCGCGAGTGTGTGCACACACACACACACACCACTTAGCAATGGGTACGTGGTGTGCATCAGCAAATAGACATTCAGTTTTTTTTTTTTTTTTTTTTTTTTGTCTATGGCAAGTTAGTACTAGGATGGGAGACACTGATAATTTTGTATTTGATGGGGGAAGGCACAAGGCCCTCCCAATAGTTCACTATTTGGGAACATCATAAGGAAGACAAGAGTGCCCTGTAGTTCTAGTTCTGAAACACTGTGCCTGAGCATTTATTATTATTATTATTTATTTTTTAGGAAGTCAAATATATACATGGTCCTCAAACATGCACAACAAAAGGAGACAGTGTACCAGTCTCAGGCACTGGAGAGCACTCAATGTTCTTGGGTTTATGATTGCCCTTTTAAAGAATAAAAAACATAGATAATAATCCTTCCCAGAAAAATGTGAGGTTAAAAGTTTAATCTGAGTTCATGGCACATGCATTCCAAAAGGGTACTGTACTTGGGGAAATTACTCACCTAGAGTTATATATAAAGTTTTGAGGCGATTAGAGTTGGCCGACAAATTGGAGCCAGAACACGTTTACATTTAAGGCTTAAAATGTAGATTCCACTTATGGAAAGAGAGAAGAGGGGGAGGGACTCACCAGCCAGCCAGTGTTTCTTGTTAAAGGAGAAGTTCCCATTAAATGTCAGCCATCCCTTCCAAGTATGTGAAAGATGCCAATCCTCCAGTTGTCCCTGCCTCGTGCCCCTCCTGTCACTCTTGAAAAGCACACGTCACATCTGCTTGCTATCAGTATTTATCTCGCAGCATGAATCTGACTCACTTGGAAAACTCAAAGCACATGTTTATTCCCACTGAAGAACCAGCCATTACTATGCAATTTACAGGCCCCCTGTGCCCCAGAGCTTATGGTGTGACTGCTGAGGGGAGTTTGTGGCAGATCAACTGGGTTGGATTACTTTTATATCAGCTTTGGAAAAGGAGAAAGCATCTCCTTTAGTCTCCAATGATGTCTCTTGTCACTTCTCACCCAAATCACAACAAACTTTCTCCTTACCTAGGTCTGGGAGAGTGAAAAGTTCCAAAGCCCATGTGTTTAGAAGGCAACAGGTATGGAGTTAGAAACTCAATTTACTGTCCTTTGGAAACAAATGTCACCTGGGTAACAACTCAACAAATCCTGCTTACAATACAAAACCAACACGTGACTCTCTCCAAATCCCTGTGAACTCAGGTATGGGTTTGGCTTGACATTTTCTTTTCTCTTACTGGGCTTCTCTCCCAACCCAATATGACTTCTGCCAACATGGGCTTATGTTGTACAAATAGGTGGGACATCCATGAAGAGAAAGAGTTCTGGGAGAGAGAAGGTGGGAGGGTTACTGGAAAGAGCTGACGGGACCGATGCACGGCACCTGAGCACAGGTAACCAGCTATGTGACAGAATGCAGGTTAAAATAATCGGGTTATTTTAGTTATGATCTAGTCAGACTAGAGCCTAGCTACAGTGTCAAGTTATTTATAAATATATTTTGAGTCTGAGTCTTATTTCTGGGAGCAAGATTTAACTACAACAGGCCTACATGATCCAGATGGCTGCTTTAAGGATGCAAACGGGGTTTATTAAGGCCTAACCAGCTATGTTCCAGGTTGGGAGGAGAAAAGTCATTAATCCACAGCATTCTATTTTGTTTGTTTTGACTCTACACCACCTCGATTCATGAGAAGTTCATAGTGCCACGGTCAGTCAAGGTAGCTGTCTGTGTGTAGATTAGGGAAAGGTGTACCCTTCTGATATAGACCATCATACAACCTTTACACAGGGAAAATCAAATGCACAGATGAAGGCACCCATTCTGGCAAGAACCCACAGGCTCTTTCTTTCCTGTAACCTTTCAGAGGGAGAGAAGTATTGAAGTTTACCTTCACTGGACAAGGCCACACTTAGGTGATTAAGGTCAAAGGTTTGGATCAAATCCTAATTTATATCTTTGTGTTTGGGTCACAGAGAGAATAGATGAGTGACTTACACCACGTGAACTCTACTACCACACTTGTAACACAGGTGGCCCCTTGGTCAAGATTGACTGTTCTGCAATTTCAGTTTCCTGCAGTCTAAAATTATGACATGGAACATTGCAGAAATAAATGTTTCAAATTATGTCCTATTTTAAGCAGTGAGATAAAACATTGCATTGTCTACTCAGTTGTGCCTACAACCTGGTTATCCCTTTGTTCTCTGTGTCCATACTGTCTATGGTACCCCCTCATTTAGTAGTCACCTCTGTTATTAGGTCATCTGTCATATCAGGGTAGTGCTGTCCTTGTTATTTAGAATAGCTTCAAAGTACAAGAATAGAGGCTGGTTATTTTTTTGTTAACTTAACAGAAGCTCAAGTCATCTGGAAGAAGGAATTTCAATTAACAAAATATATCTACAAGTTTGGCCTGTAGACAAGTCTGAGGAACATTTTCTTGATTCATAATTGGTGTGGGGTGGTTAGTGCCCCAGGGAGGTGGTCTTGAGTTGTACAAGAAAGCAATGTGAGGGACTAAAGAGATGGCTCAGAGGTTAAGAGCACTGACTGCTCTTCCAGAGATCCTGAATTCAATTCCCAGCAACCACATGGTGGCTCATAACCATCTGTAATGGAATCCAATGCTCTCTTCTGGTGTGTGTGAAGACAGCTACAGTGTACTCATATATATTAAATAAATAAATATTAAAAAAAAAGAAAGCAATGAGAATAAAGCACTGGGAGTGCATGAGCAAGAAGATTCTTCCATGTTTCTGTTTAAGTTCCTGATCTCAGTCCTGCTTTCAGCTCCTGCCCTGACTTCCCTTCATGATGAACAGTAAGCTGTAAGGGATTTACACATGACTGTTTATCTGGGCAATAGAAAGTAAACAAACAAGTGGCAATTCAGATAAACTAGAGCAGCAAACAACAATGTGCCTCTTTTAAGTGAAAATATGAAAGTTTTATGGAGAGCTGACTGCATATCCCTAAAATCTTTATCTTATAAATTAGCTGTATAGCCAATGTCACTGCACAAAGTACACTTTTGAGTAAAAATTATTAACTAGTTTTAGATGTAAAATTTCATCCTTCTTTTCAAGTATAATTTTTAAGTGTTCTAATGGTTGTATTATTTTTGTTTAGCCAACTGTTCAACAAATTAAAATGCCAGTCATAATAGCTGGCACAGAGTTTGGGGAGGGATAGTGTATTACCATCTCTGCCACTCTGTCTGTTTGACTTTCTAGGGTGCACTACTTAGTGTTATGCTTAATCAATAGTTGTTACTACTACTACTACAACCACTATCTCGTCCTCCTCCTCTGCTTCTTCTTCCTCCTCCTCCTCCTCTGCTTCCTCTTCATTTGTTTTTGTTCTTTTTTTTCTCCTGAGGGTTATGGTGAGGTGAAACAGGATCTTACCATGTGGCCAGGCTGGCCTGGTACTCACTAAGTAGTGTAAACTGTCCTCAAACTATGATCCTCCTTCCTCCATCTCCCATATACCAGCATATGCCACTAAACTAACTTCATAGAGGTCTTTTAAAGCCACATGCCCTTTTTTATTTTTTTAATTTATTTATTTTTTGCTTAGGTTATGACCAAATGCACTTGGTTAGTTCATTTAACCAGACAGAATACTTCATACCCTGCAACTTTTGAAGTTGGAAATGAAAGAATGAAGATTTGTCCATTCAAACCACAAACAGTACTACCATGTCGCCTAGCCAAGAGAAAACACAACGTGTTTGAGGGCTTTCAGAAAACAATAGTGTCACAGTCAAGTATATATTCATATCTTTTCTGCTTTGGGATTATTTTGATGGTGATAGAGTCATGGGATCTCATTATGTAGCCCTGGCTGGTTTCTATTTTTTTGTGTAGAACAGGATGGCTCACAGAGATCCACTTTTCTCTGTCTCCCGAGAGCTGGAATTAAAGGTCCACTATTCTGGACTTAGAATAGTTTTCAAAAGCAAGAGAAAGGCCAGTGTGGTGACTTAGCTTACTGGAGATGTTTATATCCAGATTCTAAACATGCATAGATTTGAACAGCAGTAAAAGCAAAGAAGTAATTAAAAACTGGTCTATATGTCATAATCCAGACACAAATCCTAATGTAAACACATGCAAATTCCTCTGATCTTGTTACCCATCAGACATAGCAGCATAGGTCCAAAGCATTCTTGGGCCACCCAAGTATACCAGGCTATGCTGTCAACAACTAACAGCACTGTTTAAAAAGTAAAACCAACCAGAAGATAACACAAAAAGCCCAAGCCTAAGGCACTATCCAGGGAAAGCACAGTTGCTTCTGAAGCTGGGAGAGCTTTCTACCATGTTGGTCTTGACTGCTATGTTGGACATAGTGAACTGCCAATCCAAAAGGCACAGATGCCAAATGGCAGAGCAGGTCTAATGCATGAAGACCAGATAATCTAGTGGATAGGGCACTATCTTTCCATCCCTGCTAAGCAGCCCCACTAAACATGCTGTCCCAGCTAATGGGCATCTTTGCTTGTCAAACCAATCTAAGGAGGCTACACTCTACTTCTCCACATCATGGCATTCATTAACTTACCCATTTAGCAAATATTTATTGACCTCCTTTGAAGTCTTAGACACTAGGAAATGGAACACACATGGTCTCTGCCATTTTTTTTTTTTTTTGAAGCTTTCTCTATCCAAATCTCCTTAGGAGGTTGTTTCCAAGATATTTAATTTGGGCTAAAATATAGGTATTTGGAGGGAAGATCTGTATTTTATGATGTTACCAGCTGTTAACATAGCAGGGATGTTAACTTTGAATCAGTGTTGAATGCTTAGGGTAAATAGGTTCATGCTCCTTTGACACAAGGGGGTCTTGGGACACATATCGGGTGAAGACTATGATGGAACACTTGGGAAATCTATTTCATCCGCTGTACAATTCTTGGCAAAACCCCAACCTACAGTAGCCCTATCTGGCTCAGTGTTCAAGTTATCCTGAGCCAGAGAATAGAGCTAGGGTGTGGGTGGTGACTGGAAGCATTCATAATATATAGTATAGAAATGATCAATTGTTTGTTCCCAGTGCCACTCAGTGTGGCAGCCAGCAAGGGACATATGAAGCAAGATTCCAGGGATTAATAGGTATCTAGAAGAGTGAGGGGCTAGGTAATTCTGACATGGATAACCCCTGAGACTATGTAACAAAGGCACTAATGAGCTCTAAACAATGAAGCAGGGCAGCCCAGCTGCTGCCAGCGGCATGGCCATCAGTGCACAGGGTGAACAGGTCCTTCTAGGCTGTCAGAAGTTCATGCACTGTGAATAACCAACGCTATTAAACATGTAATAAAACGTAAGGGCAAGAGGGCCCAGGGTAGGGGAAATGAGCTATTACTCCTCTGGCATGGAAAGGCTGCTGTATTTCATGTATGATGTCACTATGCGTCAAGAAAGCCATTTCAGCATTAAATGGCACATTTCATTGTTTTAAAATTATGTTTCCTGAAGGGTTGTTTCATCTCAGGTAGTTTCTAAGCCAATAAACTATTTCAGCTGTATCATTTGAACTTGGGGGACACAGAGAGTTCTCAGGAACACCTGGTGTGCTGCCAATGTGTTGGTTGTGATGCTGGAACCCTGCAATGGAGACTTGAATCTGTGATGCATGCTTGTGATAGTTGAAATGTGTCTTCAGTCATAGAGGTGCCTGAACACATGGCTATAATTATGCAATGTTAAAACATGCTTTTTTTTTTTTTTTTTTTAAGATGGGCATGTCTGCCATTATTTATTACTGTTCTGGTAAAATTTACTACTTTTGAGATTTGGCTTTTCTGTTTTAAGAAATAACAATTTGAGTGTATATTTTGGTTTTCCTTTAAAAAAAAAAAAAAAGTAACCTAACCTCTTCTTCTCTTGGTTTGGGGAAACCAGCATCTGGAAACATATGGTCCAGCTTCCTGAACAGTGAACTGTCTGTCCTTTTTTTGTTAGGATGCATTCATTACCTCTAGTGAAAACAGTCCAGGCTAATTAATGGACAGTCTATTTTCCCCAAAAGTTGAGACATATCTCCACAAAATACCAGTCTCAATGCATGTCATTGGTGGAATCTCATTACATCATCAAAGTCAAGAGCCACAGGTAGACTGCCCTCTGAGTATCTCCTGATCAGGATTCACTAATTTTTTTTTTTTTTAAAGACATGGTTTCTCTGTGTAGCCCTGGCTGTCCTGCAATTTACTCTGTAGACCACACTGGCATCGAACTCACAGAGATCTGCCTGCCTCTGTCTCCTGAGTGCTGGGATTAAAGGTGTGTGCCACCACTGTCCAGTTAAGATCCACTAGTTTTTAACCTCAGAGTATCATAGACTCTGTTTCATTCTATCTGTCTTCAGAGGCATACTACAACCTTCTTAGGATTTAGGATCTAAAATTAATCATGAGTGTAATCAAAGATTTTTATTTGCTTCCTATTATCCAGTGCTCAATATTATTGGAAAGTCTGCCAGAAGCACTTTAGATTTACCATCCATCTTCCTGCCTTCTCAGTATTCTCATTTCCAGAGTTGGGCTACTACTCTTTAAGACACACTATAAAAAGTACCGTAAAGGAACATACACTGAGAAGCTCATCTTTTCAGGCAGGCAGCACCGACAAGCCCGTATCAAGCACGGCTCGCAGCACACTGCTATACATGCTTCTGCAGAATGTAGGAACAGAAAATCTAAAACCACAGTTGTGTGGATTTCCACATGAAAATAAATAAATAAATGGAGATGAACATTATTAGAATAGTATTAAAGTTATGTCTCCATTACCTAGCTAAAGTGGGGAAATGATTTAATTTGGAGAAAAGTAAAAGAAAAATTATCCTTCCCCCAAATTATTCTTTATAATATTGACTGTAAAAAGTAAAACCTGTGTCCACAGCCAAGTTTGTCAGGTCATTAGGCAGCCTCTGGAGCTCTGTGGCCAAGTGAATATGGATGGGGCTTGTCTGTTTGTTCTCATGTATCGGCATTATTAGAAAAGAGGTTGGGAGAGGTTTTCTTTGGCTGCTTGGGAACTGGACGACCTCCAACATCCAAGTCAAGACATCTTCCTTTTGTATTCCTGGTTTGTTTAATTTTTAAGGCAAAATTAAGATCACTAAAATCATCAGAAAATGAAGCATGAAACAGAATCCTTAATGCTTTCACCTTTAACCATGACACCATCAACATGTGAGTGTGATGAAAGGACTGCTCCATGAACTTCCACAATGGCTTTTGATCTCTTGAATTCTGTTTATTCTCTTCAACTGAACCAGTTCCTGTGGCTTTGTTTGTTTAGGAGAAACCACTTTTATAAAGATGGAACACAAACAAAATGGTGATGCAAGGACACTGTTCCTGTACCTACATACAAGGTAGGAGAGCAATGGAAATTATCAGTACAGAATTCCAAAGGGCTGATGCATTTGATTAAGATATTATCAATGTGAGAGTGATTTAGGGAAAATTAGTTCAGGCAGTCAAAAAGCAAGGCTATTTTCACAAAGTATTTTTTGCTTGTATTACCACATAAATATTCAAAAGAAAAAAAATGGAGCCGCACATACATTTTAAATGGGACTAAAATCAGACCTATGCTGAATGAAAAATTAGTCATTTCAGTGCATGATTTTCCAACTAGGATGTTCCATTATGATCACAGGCTGGCAGCCACAGAATGGGTCATAAATATGCAGTGTAGAAAGCTCTGATTGGCCTCCCCAGCTCCTTCTCACCTCAGCTTGTCCTGTTCTTTTCTAGAAACATCCATGAGGCTTCTAACCATTGACTTTGCCACTTTTCTTGTTGCATGCTTGCTCCTAGACTGTGACCAGAATTCACTTGCACACACACCCTTCTTCCCAATCTGGTTCATTTTTTTTTTCTTGTGTCTTACATAATTATCTCCTTATTCACTACTGGGCCCCAGACCCCAATGCTTCTGGCTTGCATAATGAATAAACTCTAGGAACTGTGAGGGATGACTGGACAAGGTAAGTGAGTACCTGTTGTGTTGATACTCATGGGATGATACCATTGCAGTAAGGCTATAACTTGGTAGTAAGAAAATAAGTCCTTTGATTTCACAGATGTTGTCCCAGTCAGACTCAATCTCACCAAGGGAACATGAGTGGGGACTCGAACTTCTCCATGCTGAGCTATACTACCCTATCTTAGGGAGCACGAGTGAGATGCCCATGCAAACTCTGTTTTAAAGGAGCTTTATTGATGATGTCCTAGAGGATATAACGTATGAAAACTGTCAAGGATAGCAAAGATGTCCTGAAGACTTATGATAAGGAAGTATATTGGTCAGGGTTCTGTGATGAAACAGAATCAAAAGAATATACATCTCACTATTAGGATTAGCTCTTGTAATTGCAGAGTCCTGAGATATCTACTTGATAAGCTGAAGACTGGGATAGTTGCTGGTTTCAGTTTCAGGCTGAAAGCCAGTGGACTTAAGACCTAAGAAGAAACAGTGTTCAGTTTGAGTCTGAAGATGGGGATTGGAGTTGGGATTGGAGTCCATGTAGAGTCATTCTTACTCAGCAAGGAGAGAATGTCTTCGGTGAATCACAGGAGGCTCATCCATAGTAGGGAAGCTAGTCTGCTTTGCTATCTCTACTAACTCAAATTTAGATCTCATATAGAAATACTTTATCAAAAACCCAGAATAATATTTGACTAATATCCCATAACCCAGACAAGCTGACACAAAATTAAACATCAGGGAAGCAATGTAAGATTAAGGGGAACAATGATTTCAGGTTGTCAACCCTGGCTACATTTCAGGATCACATGAAAACTTTACAAGTAGCTATCCAAGCCCTACCTAAAGACTATAATTAAATCATTAGGGGTGAGGCCTGACAGTACCCTCTATATTTTTTGAAGGCCAGAAAAGCAGGAAAGCTATATCTTTCATGGCTCTTGAACCCTAAAGTGCCACCCAATCCCCACACCCCTACCTCCACTCCCAAAGAAATACCATAAGGACTTACAGAGGTCTAAATGCAAAATCTTTGAAACATCAAGAGAAATCAACAGTCAAGGCTGGCCTCAGACTTATGGTATAGCTCATGCTGGCCTCCAGTTTGTGATCCTCATGTTTCAACCTCTAGATTGCTATAGGTGTGTCACCATACCTAGCCAGTGTGATGTATTTAGAAGACCATTGAGACAACTGTTGCAATTCAGTAGGCATTCATTATAAAAGATAGACAGATTAATAAGTGACAAATCAAACAAACAAACAAACAAACAAACAACATAAGCTTGCCTCTGGGGCTGAAGAAGAGGTTCAATGGGTCAAAAAACATTTGTTGTTCTTGCAGAGGACTTGGGTTTTTTCCTAGAGTGCTCATGGCAACTCATAACCATCTGTTATTCTAATTACAGTGATTTGATGTCCCCCAAGTACATACATGGCACACAGATATACCTTCAGGCAAAACACTCAAAAACATAAAATAAAAACTACAAATAAATTTTTAAAAATAATTTACCTCATTGTACAAAAATGAATTTGGTGATTCAGAGACTTGCAGCAGGATGTAAGAAATTAGTCCTGATTTGGGGTCTAGAGATAGGAATGTGTATCTGGCATAGCTTTGCAAGCAATCAGATGCTATCTCACCCTTAGTCCTGGGAGAACAGACTCCCAACAATGTGAAGAAACAGCAGTAGTGACTGAGGTGGGGAACCTAGGGAAGAGCTTGTGTTTGCTGGTTTCCAGCTTCCTGTTGTCACTGTGTCATAGTGGTGTCAAAATGGGGTGGTGTTATTCTTGCATCACATGGAATTGTTCCTAAGTGAACAGTAAAGCTTCATCACACGTTTCTCATCATGTACACAATCCTGTGGACTCAATAAACAAAGGTTTCCTTCAAGTTAGGCTAGTTTATACAATCCAGCCTCTGAAAATCAAAATATTCTCTTTGCAACATTAGGGTTTTTTTTGAATTTACAGTATTTTTGATTATGTATATATGTATATGACTGTCTATGTGCAGGTACCTGCAGAAGCCAGATGCCTGCAGAGGCCAGGTATTGATATCTCCAGGTTTCTCCTTGGAGATAGAGTTGTAGAGTTGAAGGTGTTTATGAGCCACCTGAAGTGGATGCTGGATTCAGACATTAAACTGAAAAGGATTTTATAAGATTGTAGGATGTAAAGGACAGAAAGAAAAGGACTTGAAGCAAGAGAGAAGTGATCAGAGCCCTAATGGGTCACTGTAATACTGTCTATAAGTCAGGGATTCTCAGGCTGGCTAGACGGGCCCAGCTGGTCAAACGCCATGGGAGCCTAACAATCTGACCCACATTAAAAAGCCAGATGCATTGGTGTATAACCCCATGTCCTAACTGGTTTTGTGTGTCAACTTGACACAAGCTTGCTTCTTGGTCATGATGTTTTGTGCAGGAATAGAAACCCTGACTAAGACAAATTGGTACCAGGAGTGGGGTATTCCTGTGACAACCTGACCATGTTTTGGGGAGGACTGTGGAAGGACTTTGGAACTCTGAGCTAAAAGAACCAGTGGGATGTTAAGAGCTCTGTGGGATGCTCCATAGGAGCTTGGAAGATAATGCTGAAAACAGTGCACAAGATGGAGGCCTGGCTTGTGAAATTTCTGAGGGAAGATTAAAGACTCTTATCAGGGCTGTTGCTATTTTGATTGTGAAGATTACATGGTTTTGGTTAGCTGGGGCTGATGAATCAGCTGTGATTAACAAGATACCAGAACTACTAAAGTGGATCCTTTGCATTACTGGGACTATTAGTGGTGACTAAGAAGAGACCAGCATCATTGAGGTGAAATCTTATGGGAAGTGTTTTCTGAGAGCTCAAAGAAGCTGTGTTCCAGCGATAGTCAAGATTGTACCTTGTGCTCCAGCGGGACTTGGTAATGTGTAAGAGTCACCCAGGTGGTACTGGTTTTGAAGGTATGAAAGGGTCATGAAAAGAAGCTGAGTTTTGGCACTGTGAGAGGCCATGGAAGGCCATTGGTGAAGGTGCAGCCTCAGTTGCAAATTGATGATTCTGGACTGAAGGGGTCATGCAGAGGAGTTGAGGCTTGGTACCATAAAGAGAGGCTATTGGTGAAGCCTAGTTGCAGTGTTTTGGAGATGCCAGTACCATGAGATGACCACCAAGAACAGCAGCAGCAGTGGAGTACTGGCAGCTGGAACCTAGAAGACAAGGTGTGTGCTACAAAGGGCAGACCTGAGAAGTGACCCAAGCCCTTGGAGGAGCCCAGAAGATCATGAGTAGATCCCAGCCATTGCGCAGTAAGAGTTTGATTTTGCTTTTGAATGTGACTGTGCCCTGATATTTTTCCCTCTTGAAGGAAGAAAGTGGAGCCCACAGATAAAAGACTTAATTGTAAAAAGACTTTGAATTTTAAAAGAGAATGGATATTTTAAAGGGATCGAAATTTTCATATGTAAGAATTTTTCATATGTAAGAATTTGCAAAGACTATGATACTTTTAAAGTTATTTGGATCTTAGGGATGAAAAAGAAAGTAGGGGCTGAGGCTTAATAGTGATGTGTTTTTGTGTCAAGTTGACAAGGAGTCAATTGTACTGGCTGGCTTTCTGTGTCAACTTGACACAAGCTGGAGTTATCACAGAGAAAGGAGCTTCAGTTGAGGAAATGCCTCCATGAGATCCAACTGCAAGGTATTTTCTCAAGTAGTGATCAACAGGAGAGGGCCCATTGTGGGTGGTTCCACCCCTGGGCTCTTAAGGTTCTATAAGAAATCAATCTGAGCAAGGGAGGGGAAGCAAGCCAGTAAGGAACATCCCTCCATGGCTTCTGCATCAGCTCCTACTTCCTGACCCGTGTGAGTTCCAGTCCTGACTTCCTTTGGTGATGAACAGCAATGTGGAAGTGTAAGCTAAATAGACCCTTTCCTCCCCAACTTGCTTCTTGGTCATGATGTTTTGTGTAGGAATGGAAACCCTGGCTAAGACACCCCAGCACTCCTGTGGTGAGACAATAGGAGAGGAGAAGACTCATCTGGAAACTCTCAGGCCAGTTAGCCTAAGGAACATAGAGAGAAGCAGAAACAAGAAAAGACCCTGCCTGACCAAGGTGGCATGTAAGAACCGCCTTCTGACACTTGTTCTCTGACCACCACTTGAGCTGTGGCTCAATTCTACCACACTGACATACACATATCAAATCGTATATATGGGAGCAGGGAGGAGTCTCTGTCTGCCTTCTTTGCATTTTAATTAAATGTCTTGTTCTTGTATCTTAAAAGAAATCCATAACTCTCTAGAAATGCCTTCAGCAGCCCTTCTCTCACTGAGAAATCTCTTGTTAGGTACAGGAACTTAACTTGGAGTTTCTGTCCACATTGAGAATCTGACAGCTTTCTGTGGTTCTGTAGATTCCTGGTTCCAGCAAAGGCCTTGGCTCAACTCTAGAGAAGACAGGTATAATAGGATTGTGTACTTTAAAAGGGTTTAAAAGTCAATCACTAATCCAAGTGTTTTACACTCTAAACAGCACAAGCAAGTTTAGCAAAAGGAAGAAAAAATGAAGGAAAGGAAGGTATGGCAGGCAGAGAGACCAGCTTACAAAAAGGCTGTGCAGAGAAGCATGCCACAACTAAAAAACTCATTCATAAGTCTCTGTCTCTCTGTGTCTCTGTCTCTGTCTTTCTGTCTCTGTCTCTCTCTGTCTGTCTCTCTCTCTCTCTGTCTGTCTCTCTCTGTCTGTCTCTCTCTCTCTCTCTCTCTCTCTCTCTTTCTCTCAGGTCTCTTGTTCCTATTTTCTTTTCTCAGAGAAATGAAAAACTCCTACAGTTCAAATGCAAAACTGGCCTTTCCTCCCCTAAAGGCTTCATTGTAGGGATTATTTCATCAAATACAAAAGCAAAATGCAAACAGTAAAGACCAAAATAGGAAGGCTGAGGGAAGTCCTTCACACCTGCTAGTTTGAGCCATGTGTTATTTAAAAGTTCTACTGGTATTCAATGGAAAGGTTTCTGCTCCTATGGACCGCAGCTGTGCAGCATGCCAGTGGTCACTCCTATTCCAGCACATCACTAGGTTACTTAGTGACTTGAGTGGGAGTAGATATAGCAGAGATGCTGAGATGGGGGTGTGCAGCACAGGGTCTGCTGTTAGCATTCTTTCTAGGCTCTGCCCCACAGTTACCTGGCAACAGCCAGGTATGCCTGAATCTCTATAAAAGGGGCTGCTTGCCCCCTCCTCATTTTCTTATTCTCTTACTCTCCTACTCTCTCTCTGCCCCTTCACTTGCAATTCCCCTCCCCCACCCTCTCTCCACATGTTCCTGGCCTGTTCCACCCCCTCCCTCTCTCTTCCTCTCTTTACCCTTTTCTGCTTCTACTCCTTCCTCAACTCCCCTCCCCATGCCCTAAATAAACTCTATTCCATACTATATCCATTATATGGCTGGCTGGTACCTCAGGGGGAAAGGATACTTCAGCATGGGCCTGCAGAGGCACCCCCTTCCACCTCACCACAACTTGAATGTCTGTATCAAATATACCCTGGCTTGTCCTTGCTCTTTCTTTTCTTTCCTTCCTCCCTCCCCCTCCCTCCTTCCCTCCCTCCCTCTCTCCTTCCCTCCTTCCTTCCCTCCTTCCTTCCTTTCCCTCCCTCCCTCCCTCCCTCCCTCCCTCCCTCCCTCCCTCCCTCCCTCCCTCCTCTTCCTTCCTTCCTTTCTTTAATAAAACACAACATCTGCTGCTGTCAGCCAGTTCCAAGAAACACTGGTCATTGCTGTAGCAATTTACTCTTCAGGCATCAGGAGAAAACCTAGCAGTGTTAGAGCTTCTTGGAGAGAAAAAGTTAAAACTTCCTCTAATGATGTTTCCTTTCATTTTTCTCTATCAGCTCTGAGTGAGGTCTGCCATTTTTGTCCCAGAGGAGGATGGCCCTGTAGTGCACCATGTTTGTGCTACTCAAAGCCTTTGAAAGCCATGATGGCACCAGGGTACCGAGTGGTGGAGACTGGAGTAAGAAAAAGCAGAATTCAGAGTTAAAGTTCTGATGTGGCCCCAAGGTCTCTGCCAGATGCAGATCTCAGGTTTACTTGATTTCTCTGTTACTGTTTTCTCACTGGAAAAACAGTGTTAAAACTATCTATCTCACACTGCATGCAGAACAAAAGAGATGTAAGGCGTAAGAAGACCTTGTAAGTATATAGCCAAGACTGGACTATAGCATTCCCCAGTACTGCCAAGGTCAAAGGACAGAAGCCTCACTATGTTGTATAAATCAACAGAATACATGAAGGGTAAACATCAACCACAGAACTACAATGGAGAGAAAAAAATCCAAAAATCCAATATAAAAAGTTCATTCTAAAATGTCCATTAAAAGTCTTTAAGAAAAGGGGGGCAGGGCATGGTGCAGAAACAGACTGCCTGAAGTTTCACTGCCAGTGTGAGTTATGTTTTGAGTTCCAAGCCACCAAAGACAGAGAGTAAGAAGCTGTCCCTAGGGATGGGGGATGGATGGAGGTTGGGGGTGGGTGAGGGTTGGGAGTGGGTGGGGGTTGGAAGTAGTGGGGGTTGGGGGTGGATGGGGATTGGGGGGGCGTTAAAACCAAACATAACTTTGAAGCAGGAGAGGCAAGAGAGAAGCAGCAGTAGTTTCTCAGCATTGCCTCCAGAGGTGAAATGCATTAGATAATTCTTTGCAGATTGTATATTTTAGCAAATGGCTACTCCCTCAGAGGTGACAGAGAAAAGTGGAGCAGCCTCCACTCATTTGCACAGCATACAATTCTTATCTTCTGCATGTTTTGACATTTTTAACCCTTTCTGCTAGGGATAGTCAATTCTTAAAGATAGCAAAGGTCACCCTAGGCAGGATGCCTTTGATATGCAAACTAACCACCAAAGAGTCAGACCTTCTCCATCTGGCCCCTGTGACCCAGGAAGCAAAAATCTCTCTGCCTTTTCTCATACCACTGTCAGGTACCAGACCCACATGTTGGTGTTGTGTAGCAATCACTCAGACTGGCTAATTCACCACTGCTTGCCCTGCCTTGCATCTTTGCCTTTCTGTGAAAAACACAACTGAGTTGTGTAAGACTGTATTTTGGAAATGGAGTAGTCTCTATAGCTGAATTATGAAAACTGTACAATAAGGCTACAAGCATAGACTTTAATGCAAAACAAGGTGAACTGGAATCTTTTGGTCTACTAATAAAAACCGAGGATATTTTATTAATAGCTCATCTTAGTAGAGGGCAGATGGGAAACATAACCAAGGGTATTCACTGTTCTCCTGAAATGCTTTACTATTTCCTATGACTGTCAGAAATTAGATAACGAAGCTTTTGAATCTTCAAACGAGGTGCTTTTGTCTTCCTTTTGAGGCCAGTGGGTCCTTTTTAGATCTTCCTCTACAGCTTGCTTTCAGCACATGGTCTTGTAGTTGATGAGACAGATGTGAATGTGAAGGAACCAAAGTAACCCAGGAGAAAGAGGGATGTGTAATTAGCAGAATTACATAGCTGCCTCTGTGCCTTTAATTGAGGAAGGCAGTGACTTCAATCAGCATCTTCCCATTGTGACATACTGCATCTGCGCCTCATGGACACATTTCAAAGAACTCTGCCACCCAGATTGAGGCTGAGTAGCAAGTTCTTCATTTGGTCAGAGGCTTAAGTGACTCCAATGACTGACTGCTGACTTAAGTCTCATCTAGACATGACTGCCACTCTACAAATAAACTCCGAACTGCCATTGAGGCATCTGCAAATGCATCCTCTGTGGGCACAGTCACTTAATTTAACACTGAGTTGCCAGCCCATGTATGTGCCAAGAACCAGAGATAAACAACTGCATATATATATGTGTGTGTGTGTGTGTATGTATACACACACACACACACACCACACACATATATATATACACACACACACACATATAAAATAATAATCTTTCTTGGTTTTTTGAGACGGAGTTTACCATCATGCCAGCTAACTGTGTATTCTTCATGAGGAATCCAAACAGTGAGAATGATGAAAGTATAAAAAAATTCTTTTTACTTTTTCCAATTTTATTCTCCTCTTGGGAAATAACTGCTGTTCAAAATCTATATTCTTACTGAGTGTCATAGTATATGACTTTAACCCTAGCATTTGGGAGCCAGAGGCAGGCTGATCTCTTTGAGTTCCTGGCCAGCTGGAGCTACACAATGAGACCCTGTCTCAAAAATAAAAGTCTATTTTCTATAGCTATTCAAAATATATATGCGCACACAAAGACTCTCTTTATTACATTCTATATATGCACACATGGAAATGTTGGGTAAGGTGTGCACATTTTTAGGTACTTATTGTTAGGTTCCAAGGAAACCTGGGACAAACAGCTGAGTGAAGTGCCTATTAGCCTATCAAAGAGGTTTCTGGCCACCAGGCTCTCCCAGCATCACAAGTACCTGTGTTGCAGAGTCCTGGTTCCCCTCAGCACTTCACTTCTCATCCCTGCTCCCTATCCCAAACCTCTTCATCCCATAAGCTTCCCTTCCTTCCCCAAGCTTCTCTTTTCCCTATGATAACCCAGTCATTTAGGCTCCGTGCTCTGTTGGATCTCTTTCTGTCCTCCTGATTCTCTCTTGGCCTCTTGGTCCTCTCTTGGCTCTGCTCTTGCTTCTCTCCCTCTCCTGCCCCTCCCTCTTCTCTTTCTCCCTCACTCCCCACTCTCCCTCCTCTCATGGCCTGGTCTGTTCTGCCAGCCATGTTCATTTGAACCCTTCCAGATGCCTCTGGCTGTCTCTCCCTCATATCTACAATAATAAAACCTGCTCTTTAGCCATACCTAGGACATTCACCCATAAGACAAAAGGTATGAATTACTGAAAATTAGATTAAATATTCTTTTTAAATTCTCTCGCAGACAGTTTAATCCATATAAATTTCTTGGAGTTTGCAGAAAGACAACACTACTGGCTCTACAGCCAACCAGCCTGAAAGTTTTGCCCTGTAAATACTCTTGTTGCTCAGTTGCTGAAACAGTATTTATTGAGCCCAGAACACATGGCAGACACTGCACTATCTATAAATACAACCATGAGGCCTTTCCCTCCAAATCCAGATTACATAGGGTTAAAACTGATATATGTGCCCGTCTCCACCTTCCTTTTCTTTCTCCACTGTTTATGGTATGCATGTATATGTGCACATGCATGTTTCTGCATGTGTGTGGTACATGTTTGTGAGTGTTTACATGTGTGCAAATAAATACATGTGGAGACTCATTCTTCATTGGGGCAGAATTTCTCAAACCCAGAGCTTGCCAATATGGCTAGGTTTTTTTTTTGTTTGTTTGTTTTGTTCTGTTTTCTTTAGCTACTTTGCTCTGGAAATGGGGTTTCCACAATCTGAAACTAAAAGTATAGGAGCCATCATACCTGCCTGGCATTTGCATGCTTTTCTAGGGACTGAAACACTAGTCTTCACCCTTCCACAGCCAAGAGCATCACCACTGAGCCAACCTCACCCCACCCCCACTCTCTTTTTCTTTTACAAAATAACCCTCACAAATAAATTCCAGGTAAAAACAGCTCAGTGCCATGATTGTTGTTTAGGCACTACCCTTGCCCATCTGAGCATGCCTTACCAGGAGAGCTTTAGAAGTGACTCTTCCTAGTACAAATTCCAAGTACTTTGAGAAGCCTGCAGGTGAGATTTTAGAGGACTCAGGTTGCCCCACCCTGGCCAGGGTAGGCCTAATGGGAAAGCTGGCTTTGGGACATTGCTTTGGCACTTATTTACAACTGACATTCAGTAATGAGTCAATGCTCAGGGAGGACAGAGCATTGCAGAATCTTCTAGACATACATAGTCTCTCTTCCTTGGGAGAAATTATGCAGCTAAGAGAGAAGAAAAGGCTTCATTGTTGTTGGTGGTGGTTTCTGTCAGTGGTGTGTATGTGTGCATGGGTAGAATTCAGAAACTTGTGGGTAGTCTGAGCTACCTGCCCACACATGTAAAATTTATTAAAAGTCAAGTTTAATATCTCTTATAGAGGAGTACCTCTTCCTCTATCCAACAGGGATGAAAAAGTGAGGGACTTTGGAATGGTATTAATAGCTGTCACTAAACCAACATTCAGAACACCATCTTCTCATGAAAACTTATTATATAATGTCCCTGATTATTTTTCTATGCAAAATAAAAAGTTCAATGCTAAATTTCATGGAAGACTTAAATTGTGGCATGACCTACAAGTGACCTTTTTGCAACATACAGCCTGGCCAGCCTGACCACCCTCCCAACCCCACCACTACAGACACCACGGGGGTGCAGTGGAGCTTATATCAGCCATAGGCCCATGTCCAGCCAGACTTCCGTTCACATTAAAACTAAGCAGTATATAATTTAGGAAAGGGAAAATTCGATCACAGTTCTTGCCCCCACATTGCTATGAAATTCTGGCTTTTATGTGCAGGAAGCTCCATGTTGATCTTGGCGTCCCTCTGGGTTAAAAATCTTGTTTAAATGTTGCAGCCTTAGAATGGATTTGAGGTTTTTCCTACATTGTTTTATAAAAGGCTTCTGCCTGATTATTTACAGATGCTGTTTCTGAGAAAGCTGAAAATAGTTTCACTATGAACACTGAAATTTGGGCTCAAGCTTCCCCATTTCATGGTGAACAGTTTGATGGAGTCAGGCCTCAGGGTAGGCCTGCTAAACTGTTTTGACTGGGGTTTCTCTTAGTGTCTTGGGCTTTGAGATCTCTGTTGACCAATCAAGGAGTGACTGCTCAATATGCTCAGTCAGAAAATTACTGCTGAACTGTGTGTCAAGTCTGTGCCTGGAGCTGGGACAGGGACAAAAACCGAGACTCAGTGGCAATGGGTCCAGCAACGAGAAGGCAGTGTAGGAAATGTTACATCACATGAGCAAGGCATGCTGGAATTACCTCACGGTGGTAAGAAGAGGGGGAAGCAGCCAAGCTCCAGCAACCTCACTCCTCTCCACTACCTGATGTCTCTACACATAATAAATAGCATAGGTCAAATAACGTATGGATTTCTTTTTTGAGTCTGAAGTAAGCCTTTGCCTCAGGAGAGGCTTGGTTGGTATTTCTCAGGTAAAAAGAGACATACCCTTGTTTACTCAGGTGAAGAGAGACCTGCCCTTGTTTTTTGACATCTCCTAAGACTTTTGCAGAGTTTTAAGTGTGTAGAGTACAGTGCAACCCAGAAAGCCCTACTGTTTCCATAGCCCAAACCCTTCAGCTATGGCAGACATTCTATGCTATTCCCTGGTGCAGGCCTTCGTGGGAACTGGAGAAGCACTGTGTCTGATGCAGGGATGCCTTCTTTCCAACCACAGTACAGGTTTTCTCCACCTAGAGTTTATGTCCTCATTCATTCTCTCTCTCCTTCATATTCTTCCTTTCCTTGCCCCGTCTTCTTTTTGTATACTCAAGGTTGTCTGCTGGAATCAGTCCGAGCTCAACATCCATAATTGAGCTAGAAAAGGAGTACGTGATCTAAAGATTTTCCTTTCCGATTCCTAGGAATTCTCGAATCTCCTTCTTCAAGACAAGCAGGTGACACTGGAGAGACAGCTTTGCTAAGAAAGGTTATGGAGAATGAAATACAGTCTATACAAATTTAACTAGGGACATATGGCCCCTGGAGTCAGTGACATTCCCATGTCTCTCTGGAGCCATCAGGACATGTGGATTAGCAGTGAAGATGAACTTCAGGACTAGCAGTGGGGCCATAAATCATCAAGTTAAAGACTTTTCCATATGATTTACAACTTGCAGTAACTATGGCCTTGTGCATGCATTCAGTAGCTCACCACCTCACCTTTTTAGTCTATCGGTTCTTGTTCTTAAAGAAAAATGAGAACAAACCTAAAACAGAGTCACAGTACAGTCGCTTCTAGGAGTAGCATTTTTTCATTTTCCAGGGCACTTCCCCATAGATTCTTTTATCTAGATGTCATAACTTTTAACAACCAGGCTGATGGCTAAGCAAAGAAAGGCATAAATATATCGGCTCATTTGTCCAAGGTCACAGAGAAAAGAAGCCCCAATATGGCCTGCCTCATCTCTTCCTTGTATACTGTCACTGCTCTTTGTAAAATACACCTTGGGTGCTGCTATAGCAAGACTCATACACAGATAGTCCTTGGCTCACCAGTGGTTCAACCCAGGATTTGTCAGCTTCATGATGGTACCTATTCAATTGTTTTATTTTGCATTT
Source organism: Mastomys natalensis (assembly GCA_021653895.1). Classification (NCBI taxonomy): domain Eukaryota; kingdom Metazoa; phylum Chordata; class Mammalia; order Rodentia; family Muridae; genus Mastomys; species Mastomys natalensis. Next base: position 789,947 of record JAJTUV010001347.1, read on the forward strand.
GGTCCAGTACCTAATAGATTGTATGAGCTTCAATACTTTGTTATAGAAAGAGCTTTGCAATAGATGATTTTACTCAACTGTAGACTCATGTAAAAGTTCTGTGCACATTTAAGGTGGGTGGGGTGAAGCTATACTGTTTATCAGGTAGATTATATGCATCTTCAATTTATGATGGGCTTATCCAGATGGAGTAGCATGGTAAACAGAGGCATATTTACTCATTATTTTATTGGTCCTCAAAATATTCCTAGGAGATAATTAAAGAACTAGCAATAATACAGATGAGATTGTTTAAGGATAGCTGTGAAACATTTTTAATGGCCAGGGTGGTTATGGTGTGTTATGGACAGGGAAACAGCTGCTCCCTTTCATACCCTTCCTTGCCCTTATTCAATGGGTCTGTGCACTTTGAAGGCTTTTGAATTTACAGTTTTGTCAAGTCTTAGCTCACTGGGGTCAATGATTCTCAACCAGAGATATGTAAATGGACTCTGGCCAGTGCCAGTGGTACTGACTGCTCTATTCTCTTTGGTGTCCAATAAGAAAATTCATGTCAGCATTCCTGACTGCCTGAGTGAATCTACTTTGGGATGTTCCTTTGATTGTTTATAGCATCTTACTGATTCCCTCACTGACCAATGTATAGGATTCCTTATGTGATATGGCCACAACTATGATTTTACCTTTTAAAAGTAACCTTTTGATAACAGCTAGCTATTATCAAAATTATACTAGTATTTAATTGAAGACTTAGTATAAAAGCCTTGTAAGAATTTTACATGTGTTTAATTTGTTCTTTTTTTTTTTTTTTTTTTTTTTTTTTTGGTTTTTCAAGACAGGGTTTCTCTGTGTAGCCCGGGCTGTCCTGGAACTCACTCTGTAGACCAGGCTGGCCTCGAACTCAGAAATCCACCTGCTCTGCCTCCCAAGTGCTGGGATTAAAGGCGTGCGCCACCACCGCCCGGCTTGTTTAATTTGTTCTTATAGTCAACATTTTGTAGGTGAGAAAACAGAATTTGGGAATAACTTATGTCTTACCCAAGGTCCACAATAAGCAAGGGAAAGGATTACCTCTCTCTTCTCTCTCCCGGAAGCCATCACAATTTTTCCTTAGAAAAATAGTGTGTCTTAGTCACTGTTCTATTGCTATGAAGAGACTACAACTAAGGTAACACTTATAAAAGAAAGTATTTAACTGGGGCTTGCTTACAGTTTCAAGGGGTTAGTCCATCATCATCATGGTGGGGAGCACGGAGGCAAGCATGGCACTAGCGTAGTATCTGAGAGCTGCATCTTGATCCACAGATAGAGAAAGGGCCTGGCATGGGCTTTTGAACACTGAAAGCCCACCTCCAGTGATATACTTCCTCCTAATCCTTCTCAAATAGTGCCACTCCTTGAGGACTAAGCAGTAAAACATATGAGCCTATGGGGGTGGCATTCTTACTCAAACCATCAAGGAGTTTATCATATTTGGTATTAATATGCTGTTGTAGTAATTATTTAAAAAATGGCCTCTGACTCAGACCGACTAAGCTGCAGCCGTTCTGCCTAGCCCAGCTACCATGTTTCTCGGCCGGAGGCCACGTGCATGCTGCAGCTAGAACCGGCCGCCTGAACCACCAGCCCTGCCACCCACTAGATGCCAGGGTGAGAGATGGCTCTGCCAATCTTCCACGCTGACTCCGCAAGGCAGGGTATTGCCCAGACCATTCCGCCATCCATGCTGGCCCAGTAAGAGAATGAGACTCTAATTCTTATAAATTAATCAAAGGCTTTATATGTTTGATAATGGTTAATAACAAGATATCCATACAATCAGAAGTGTAACCCAATACCCAACCTAGGCATACCAACTACCTTTGATTGCTACAGACACGTGAACATCCGTCTCCATCACTCCTACATTTCTTCCCTCTCTCGATCCTCCTCTTCCTTTTATCTCTTCCTCTCCTAACTCCTCCTCTTCCTTTTCCTCTCCTAACTTCTCCCACCTTAGCTCCTCCTACAGTGCACCCTAAGACAGTTGTGGTCATCCCACCCAAACAATTGTGGGTAGCAGCTTCCTGCATATGCTGCTGAAGTTGTAACTATTTGCATTTCTAATTGACTGACATTTCAGTGACAGACAACTTGAAGTGTGTCCAAAGTCATCTGTCTCCTACTCAGAGTGAGCTGAGGGAAGGAACAGGCAAAAGGTCACAGAAAAAGCCCTGTCCTCCAAACTGGGAGACCAGCATTGCAGGTCAGGCTCAGGTGGGTCATTTGCCTTCCTGGGTCTTATCTGTAAAGTGACAAACAAGCAGGTAAGACTAGGATATGCAGGAGGACACGTAGAAGGACAAAGTCAGCACTGCTAATAAAGATGACTCCTACTAAGCCAAATGGACATCATAGGCTATACGGAGGGTCCCTGCGTCCTCCATTATTAAACCGGGGCCTTGAAGATGGAAAACACTCAATTACAGTGAGACTAATAATGGGGCAGGAATAGGAAATCAAGCAAATGAAGGTGGACAGATTACACATCTTCTTGATATTCAGAAATGTCCTGTGTAACTTTTCAGATTTAGCCCTTCAGAGGCTTTCTTGAGCTGTATAATTCATAAATAATCTTCAATTGAGCACTGAATGGACCTGAGTACAAGCCTATTAACATGCTGTCATGAAGACCACTGCCAATCCAATGGCACTTTGAGATGATTAGTGTTATCAACTTGACAAAAGTTAGAATCACCTGAAAGATGGGCCTTTGGGCATGTCGGTGGGGGATTATCTAGACTATCTTAGTTGAGGTGGGAAGACACACTCACTGTGAGTGGTCCCTGTCTCTACCATGGGAGATTTTGAGCACTGTAAGAGAGGGGAATGAACAGATGTGCCCCACGATTCTGTTCTCCTATTGGCTGTTGTGGGGCATAAGGAACATTTTTTGTCTTTTCCAAATCACCTTTGGTGGGTTTGTGTTTTGTTATGTTAGTGTTCAGTCTTATTGAAATGCTGTGGCTGGAACCCATGACCTCATTAGAGCTTGGCAGAGGCTCTAAGCTCCACTTCTTGTCTGATCTTTTTAAAAAAACACACAGTCCTCTACATAATGCTATCTGTTCTGCAGAGGGTCAACTTAGGAGCTTTTGCTACTCAGTCTTGACTGAACGTTTACCATGGGCTATGCATTCCCTGTTGTAGACAAAGAGAATATAGCAGTGATTAAGACAGAAAAACCTTGTTCCCATGGAGCAAGTAAATTTTGGTAGTATGAGGAGATAAATAAGACTAAAAGATTAGGTGTTATGTTATGAAGTTTAGAATTTGGGGAGAAATCTTTGACCAGTTCCGGTGAGGTTGCTCAGTGGAGAGAGGTGCATCTAGCAATGACGCAACCCTTAGGATCTAAGTTTAACCTATGTAAGAATGGAAGTTGAGAAGACATTCCACAGAGTTGTCCTCTGACCTTCACAAGAACATTAGGACACATTCTCACACACGACTGTACATACACAATAATAAAATAAATATAAAATTCAACAATAACATAAGTAATATGGTCCACGTCTGACCAGCGCAGAGCTAGTATCTAATTAAAGGGCTAGATTAATTCTAATTTTTAAAAAATGGGCTAAAATAAAATTAACAACAGTAAGAACTGTAAGAATGGAGGGATAGTTTTTCTTTTTTTATACAGCTTTTTAAAACAATGACTTTATTTTTATTTCATGTGTTTTGTCTCTTTGTATGTCTGTGTGAGACTGTTAGATACCCTAGAACTAGAGTTACAAGTGGTTGTGAGCTGCCATGTCAGCACTGGGAACTGAACCTGGGTCTACCGAAAAAGCACCCGGGCACCCAGGGCTCTTCACCACTGAGCCATCTGTGCAGCCCTGAAACTTCAGGTCAGTTTGTTACTTATTTACTTATTTTTGAGGCAGGGTTTCTTCATGTAATCCTGGCTGTCCTGTAGCTCTGTAGACCAGGTTGGCCTTGAACTCAGAGGTCTGTCTGTCTGTGTGCCACCACCACCAGACAGGATTTTGTTTTTTAATGATAGGAATTTATATAACATGGTGAAAGGGGAAACAGAATACACACAGCTGATGGGGAAGGAGGCTGAGGCCTAGGAATAATGATCCATTCTGCCACTAACATGGCCACCACACCACATGTACTGTAGCTCAGGTCTTAGTTTCCTTACACAATAACTGAAGGACAATAATTGAAGGATAAGATTACAATCAGTTCTGCTATAGCTATATCTCCTACTTTGAAAATACAAATTTGTTCCAACACAACTGATATATTAAAGACAGTTTGAGTGTGTATGAAGTTTGCCTTTCTTCCACAGAAAGTTCACTAAACTGGGGAAGGCTAGAAAATACAAGATGTGCATACAGGCATCTTAACATCCACCAGCTGTCCAGGGTCAGCAGTGTCAGAATTACACTCACCCACACCTGCTGTTTAAACTAGCCACCTGACTTCAGGCAGGCTTCCTACCACCCCAGACATTCTCAAAAGCTGCACCACTCCTAGTGCCCACCCCTGAAAGCAATGTTTTTAAAGTACTCTATTTACTGTAATAATCATTGAGTTGCATAAAACCATGCTATTTTAAAATTTTACATTCATGTATTTGTGTATGGGGGTGGTACATGTCCCACACAGGGAGGTCAGAGGACAAACTACAGGAGACTTAGGGAGAAAGCTCAAGTCATCACCATGACAAATGCCTTTCTCACTGGCCTGTAATAACTTTTTAAATTAAATTAAAGTACTTCTTTTTTAGTACCTCTCGAAAGTGAAGTTTTGGGGTGCTTTTCCCCTTACTCTAATTCCCCCATTAGCCTATGGTTTTCACTGCATGAATATGCAACAGTGTGGTGATTTTTCAGAAAGACAAGAGGTCTATTACACCAGGAGTAACTATTTGGAGATCATTTTCAAATCAACATTTATCTCTGTCTCACCTCATCCTGCTGTTTTTAGATTCAAAATTTCCCTTCAGTAGTCTTTTAAATGAAATTTAACACACTGAGCCATACCAACAGGAGGCTGAAAATAAGTCAATGTGGGCTTTTTTTGTTTGTTTGTTTGTTTGTTCGTCAATTTTTCTTATAAGGAAAAAAAAATGAAGCAAGTCACATCATCAAATTGAGTGTGTACTTACAAACCATTTGGATTACAAAGGTGGTAATTCTTCTAAGCACAATGAAAAAATAAGGATAAAGAGGGTCAGATACCCTGAAAAGTCTACTTGAAGGTCAACATGAGACCCCAAGACTGCATCATTAAGCAAATCTATGAGTGCTCATTTCAGCAGCATATGCATTAAGATTGGAATGATATAGAAAAGATGAGCACGGCCCCTGTGTGGTATGATAAGAAAATTTATTAAGCGTTCTCTATTTTTAACTGATCATGGAGTGCTCAACTCCAGTGATAAACAATGTAGCACAACCCCTGCACATAAGGCTCAGGGAACGTCATGAGAGGAGGTGGAAGACCATAAGAGCCAGAGGATCACGATGCATGCTATGAGATAGTGCCTTTCATATATGACAGGAAAGTTATAGCATGAAACCTCAAAAGTATGGTGGCACATACAAGACCTGCACAACAATAAAACCATTTGACATGCTAGTGTGGATAGGGGTCAGGGGAGCAAATCTTACAGGGCTCGCTCTTCCCTAAATGAAGAACTTCAGGCAAAGTGGCTGCTGAGAGACAGAGCTGATTTTCAGGGACAAGCTATGACCCCACCCAGATAGGATATCTAATCCCCAGGGGTCAGCTCTAAACAAATAAGTGTATAAGCAATGATAAATGGACTTATTAGGCTGAATTTACATATACCTATATATGTATAGGTATAGACAATAGACAGATGATAACTAATGATGTAATGATATAGACAGATAAATTGATAGATAAATAGAGAGACAGACATGTGTAACAAAAATTTAAAAGTAAGAGGTCATGAATTTGAAGCTTGGGTGGACACAGGAGGAATTGCAAGGGTAGAGGAAATGACAGCAATGATGTAAATATGGTACTCACATGTAAAAGGCTAAAGAGAATTTTTTAAACAAATCAACCAAAAGTCAAATATGTAAGGCCAGTCTTCCTGTTCCTAATAATATATCATTACTAAAATGCCTCCCCAAAATCACTATTCACTTGCCAGCTCCATGAGTTACCTACCTGAACCAACTCCAGACCAACCGATACTCTTACCATTTACACCTCTTGGATGTCAAGCATCTCACTGTCATCTGTTGTCTCAACTTCTCTAATTTTGACTAGCAGCACTAGGGTGTTTATTTTGTATTTACTTTTGATACTATAATTCTCTTCACTTATACTTCTCTTGTTGGATTTCATGCGTACATGTGTGTTAATATGTATGCAGGTGCACATGTGTGCATGTATGTGTGAACATGTACACGTAGAGGCTAGAGCTCAACTTAATCATCCTCAAGATGAGATCATCTACTCTTTAAAAAAGATCTATTTGTTTGTATATTTTATGTATATGGGGTGCTTTGTCTGCATCTATCTCTATACATGAGCAGAGGAGCATATCAGAATAGGACATCAAATCTCATTATAGATGGTTGTAAGCTGCCATGTGGTTGCTGGGAATTGAACTTGATCTCTGAAAGAGTAGCCAATGTTCTTAAACACTGAGCAATGTGTCCAGCCCTAAGCATCTATTCATTTGAGACAAGATCTCTCATTGGCGTATAACTTCCAGATTAGGCTAGACTGTTTAGTCAGCAAACCCTAGGGATTCTCCTGTTTCCACCTCCATAGATCTGTGAATATAAAAGAGGGCTATCAAGAATTGTGTGTGTGTGTGTGTGTGTGTGTGTGTGTTTATATGGCTTCTAGGGATTAAACTCAGATTATCGTATTTTTGAGGCAAGCAGTTTACTGACTGAGGTATCCACCCAGCTCTGGATTTTGAGTTTCTTAAAGATTTTAGAACCAAGCCCACTTGAAGCTGGAGAGGTCTAGGAGTGTTTATTGCTCTGTCAGAGGAGGATTCTGGTGACAGCAACTCATACAGTTCACAAACATTTGTGATTCTAGTTCTAAGAGATCCAGTGTGTCCTTCTAGCCTTGTGGGTACACACGTACACATGCAAACACAAATATAAATTTTATAAAAGTCTACTCTCTTGCCTATAATGAATGTTCTTTTAAGGCCACTAAAATAAAATTCTGTTGAATTTAGAAAAAGATGAGAAACAAAATTCTCTCTCTCTCTCTCTCTCCTCTCTCTCTCTCTCTCTCTCTCTCTCTCCCTCTCTGTGTGTGTGTACCCACTGAGGTACACACACACACACATACACAGACTTTTTATACACTGGCTTTCTCTGAATATCAAGAGGTAAGTAAGGGAAGCATTCAGAATTCTGCCCACTTCTAAAAATACCTCAGTACCTTCAACATCTGGATTCTAATATATCGAGTTTACATTTTGTCAAGACACAAAAAGTGTTGAAAGATAATGAATACTCTTTTTGATGGGTGAGTCTAAACAATGTCCTGAAAACACATGACAGAAATTTAGAGTGACATCTAGACTCTTCATCTTGTATGAAGCAAATGTCTGTAATAGTCTGATTGTGTTTCTGGCAGCCAGATATTCTTAATAACTATTCACCTCGTCCCTTTCCTTTTCCATATGTCTGTGCTGTCTCAGGATAGAATTTAAGTCAGAATCCATGACTAATGTACATGGTATGACAGCTAGAAACAAATAACATCTTGGCCATCAACTCTTGATTATTACACTATTCTTGGCCAATTTATTGGCTCCATTAAGGAGCCCTGCTTAGTGGTTAAAATTCCGTTCGCTGTCACTCCTGTTATCTGGTGACCTGTAGGGAAAATAAAGCAGATTTGAGACTAGCAGAAAGGGTTACCCTGATGTGGAAGATTATAAAATTTGGAGGAAACAGCAAAAAAAAAAATACACTTTGATAAGTACACTTAGGCTGAAGGCACAAAGCTGCTAGTGATAGGCTGACTCCAGAATATTGACCAGAGTGTAGTATGCAGACAGTTCAAAGTCCTGTCTCTAAGGCACATCAGAGGCAACAGGAAGTGCCAATCAGTGACAGAGCAAACTTCTACAATGAGAGAGGTACCTTAAAGTTGTATTATTTATATCTACAAATTGAGAAATTGCCTAAATTTAAGTCATCCCAAGTAAATAGCAGTTTGGGTGTTTATTGTTATTAGAATTATGTGTTTAATATTAGAAGTTGTCAGCAGATTATTTTGGTTTGAATGTTACTGTTTACTACATATATGATGGAAGGATTATAATATATATACTTACAATCAACAGACACACTTTAAAATCTTGAAAATATATGCTCAAATAGACTCTCCTCTTCCTGGGTACTAGATAGGGAGTCTTCTTAGGCAGTTATCTGATAATTTAATAGGTAATAAAGGAAAAATGGTTTTCTGAAAAATTAAAATAAATATAGATTTGGTTTAGATATCACATCTTTGTTGAATTGGTATTTGCAGGCTGTATGTATGTCCAGCCTTCCCGGGAGTCATTTGAACCAAAAGTCACTCTTACAAATATTCAAGAGTACATTCTATCTTCCTTTAGACAGCCATGAAAGGAACTGTGTTGCTCTGTGATGACAGAGCATGTGTTCTCCACTTATCCATATCCAGATGAAGTGTTTTGAGATGAAAGCTCATTCTTTCTTCTTCTTTTGAGTATCTCACAGGTCAGAGTCATCAATTAACATATGTAACACAAATGTAATAGGTACCTGTCAATTAGTTGACTTTGCTATAGAAAAAAGATAAACAGCATCAGATCTATGTTTTCCACACATTCCCAGTTCATTATTTGGGACAAAACTCAAAACAAAATGCTAGAGTTCAAGGGAAGAGGCAACTGACAAAAAGAAAAACTCAGGAGGAAGTGATAGCCAAAGTGGAGGGAGAGAGGCAACAGATACTGAGGAGAAATCATGGGACAGAGCAACATGTCTTGGCCCACAAACAACTCCATTAAATGTTGATGCTAAGACAGCAAAGGACCAGATTTAAGTTCCAATCCTGCATTCACTACATAAAGATCAAGGTCTTCCATCTGAGCTACAGCAGACATGTTCACAGCTGGAAGAGATCATAGATGACCCGAGATAAAATAGATTCGGGGTGACCACCTGTGCACCAACTCCAACTCTCTGGAAGTCTTCTGCCCAGTTTAATCTGTCCCATAACTCTTGACTTAATCTAATTTATTTTTTTCAAGTCTGTTCCTGAAGTCTCTTTTCTCTTTTCACTTGAAGGCTGATTTTCACTGTGAGGGTGTTGAAAATGAGGTGAGTATAATCATCTGCTCTGTGGAAAACTGGCTGAGGTAACTCCCTGTAGTGTATCTACTATTCCAAGTAGATTAAAAAGGAGAGGAAAGAAACCCAGTGGTAAAAAGCTATATTCTGGTGTGGCCTGAGTCAACTCCATGTAGCAGCATTTGAGTTAAAAGAATACACTTTGGAGAAATAATAGTAACAGCACCAGCATGCATTTATGGCCAGGTACTTTTCAAAGTTCAAAGTTCATAGTGCATGAGCTGCAAGTTCAAGGAAGGAAATGTTCTCTCATTCTTCAACTAATAAAATAGACCCAGGAAACAGAGCTTAAAGCTCTTACTGGTCAACACACAGGACACATATTTCTGAAGAAATACACCTTAAAAATTCACAGTACATACACATGTTACATATATATCATCAATTACAATTCACCTCTGAATTCCATGTCATATTCTGAGTTTTAAAAAAATTATGAAAGGGGTAAGATGACACATGTGCTACATGTACATGTAAAAACCCACATTTAAAAAATTAAAAAAAAATTTTTTTTGATTGTAGAGATAGACTTATTAGATATTTAAAGAACAGCCCTGAGTGATTTCAGATGTTGTAAGATTGCCAGCACAAACTCATGTGTAATGCTCAGGCTGATCTATGAACTAATAATTCACTTTTCTGAATTCTCCTCTTCTGGGTTAGGAGCACAACTCAAACATAAATGGTACTACATCATGGAATCACAACTCATTCCAAATTTTAATACACTCTGTCTTTCTGCCAACTATTTATGACTTTTAAATATCCAAATCTGAAGTGAACATTTGTGTTTTATGTTCAATACCTTACAGATGTAGATATTATATTTAGCGTACTTTATAAAAAGGAGGCCAATGAGCTACAAGAGGATCCCAGATCCTCACTCCAGAATTCCTGATGACCCCATTCTACTAATGTTCACTGGATCTTTTAGAAGCCACAAGCTGAACACAAGCCATATCTGAAGTTAGGTGATGAGGCTCTTCATGGTGGGACCATAAGGCTGCAAGTACAGGGAAGGAATAATCATAAAGGAGTTGGGAATGATTAACTCTGAGCAGTAAGTGGCTGTTATTTTCTGCCTCATCCAGAAGAGGCAGTGTGAGGAGCCATCTGCACCTTCTGCCTCTCCTTTCCTGTTGGTGAGCTGTAGCACTCACTGTACAGTGCAGAGTTCTCTACCTAAACTTCCACAGTGTTACAAATGGGTGGAGGACCATGCCTGTAATCCCAGACCTCAGGAGGCTGACTACAGGACCATGAGTTTGAGGGCAGCCTGAGCTATATATGGAGGTCCTATATGTTTCCTAAAAACTGTGAATGCCTTAAGTTTTTCTTTGTTTTCTTCATGTTATCACCCAATAAGTATACCAACTAATCCATTATCTTCAGTGCTTGATATTCGTCAGATGGGTGAACGTATAAAGAATAAAATCATGGAGCATGTACACATGCAAGGATTTACACATCATGCATGCAAGCACATGCTAGTAACTCTGCCAGACACATCTGTTAACAAAGCACTCAAGAGAAGGAGGCAGGAAGATATTGCAGTGAATTTGAGGCCAGCCTGGGCTACATAGTAAGATAATGTCTCAAAAAATAATGGACTCTGATGAATATTACTGAAGACTGAGAAGAATTCTCTTTTAGACAAAGTTTTCTGAGTTAGAAAGTAGTATTATATTCCTTTATAGTAAGGACACGAGTCCTTATATAATGTCAGACAGAGAAGAGGTTACAAAGGAGTGAAAGGTCGGCAATTTCTTTCTTCCATTGTCTACTGTGGCTTTTTTCATCTTTTCAATATTTACTTATGAGACAGGTCACCAATTCGACTTCAATTACGATGTCCATCGTCTGCCTAGCACATGCTTCTCTCTGTGTCTCGTTTTCAAAATGTACCACTGTTGACTCCAATAATGTGCTCCAAAGTAAACACATCTATTTCTAGAGTTTTCTCTGTCCTCTTTCCCTCATTTTCAGTCAGTTTGCATGGTGACTCTCATCTCATTTTTTGATGTGGCTGCTGCAACCTCTCTAGCAACAGGTCTGACCAGCTCCCTTCACACAAGGCAGGAGGACTGTGTCACAGGGACAGCTGCTTCTATCCTTCCTTTCTTGCTTTCATAGAGCAATAGGGCCGATGAAACTCATACGCAGGCTACACAGTTTGAAAACTTCGTATCTAAAATGCTTGCGACAATAAATATCTGAGATTCGATTTATTTTTAGAATTTTTAGAATACTTGCAGATACTTAAGTTATCTTAAGGATGGGTTCATGTTCAGTTTACTCATGCTTCAGATGCACTTATACACAGAGCCTAAAAGCAATGTTACATGGGAATTTAGGATCACCATGTTTTTGATGGTAACCCCTCACTTGAGGTCATCTATGGAGTCTTCTATATGTGATGTCATGTAAGTGTTCAAAATACTCTTGCATTTCAGGTTTTTTTTTTTTTTTTTTTTTTTTAAGATTTATTTTATTTATACGAGCACACTGTAGCTGTCTTCAGACACACCAGAAGAGGGCGTTGGATCCTATTACAGATGGTTGTGAACCACCATGTGGTTGCTGGGAATTGAACTCAGGACCTCTGGAAGAGTAGTCGATGCTCTTAACCTCTGAGCCATCTCTCCAGGCCCCGCATTTCAGGTTTTTATATTAGAGATGCTTTGCCTATGTTGGGTGACAGGATAGACCAATGACCAATCTTTCACATCTCCAGTGACCCTTCTAGCTATCCCAACATTAGACAGTAAACAAGGCAGACAGTCTGCCTACTTGGACAAATACCTAAGCCTGGCCTAATGAAACTGCTGGGGAAGTGAATAGGAAAACCCATGCCATAGAGTGTAAAAACATGCACTTGTTCTCCCAATGTGGCACAACACACATCAGCAGATTCTGTTCACTGCAGGTCTCAGAGTGGGCCCCACCCCTGCAGGGGTGTTGCTCTCCTAGCAGTCGTCCACAGAGGATGCCATCCACATTATAATTTGAGATCGTTCAGTTTTAGCCCAATTATTCAGAATTATGAAAGTTATGCAGTGGACCTAAATTTTATCTTCTTTTGACTTAATAGTTTAATTCATATTTAATCTACACACCGTATAATCAATCACAATATACAAAACACAGTACTACACATATGAAATCATTAGCTTGTGTATATTTAGAGTAGTACAGCTAATATCATCATTAAGTTTGAACACTCTTATCCCACCAGGTGGAATCTTGCACCCCTGAGAAGACCTCAGGCTGCAGTCAACCACTAATCTACTTTCTAGAGATCTGCCTGTCCAAGGCACATGACAGAAATGGAATTACATGACATGTGGTCTTTTGTGTCTGGCTTTTGTTTTACTTAGCATAATACTTTGTCTTTTCTGGCACTGAGGATTGACTCTGGGGCCTTTCCCATGGCAGGCCCCACTGGGCTGGCATAATATCTTTTAGGCTTTACCATACTGCAACATGTGCCAGCATGTTTGTCTGTGTGTCTGTCTGTCTCTGTCTCTCTCTCTTTCTGACCAAGGAGAATTCCATCATATGGCTATAACTCATTAAGTTTATTACTTACATTATAGCTATTGATATTTTGGGCTGTTATGAATAACATGTACATTTTATATGTTATGAATATAAGCTGTCATTTCTCTCTTGTATATATTCTTTTTTTTTTTTTTTTTTTTTTTGGTTTTTCAAGACAGGGTTTCTCTGTATAGCCCTGGCTGTCCTGGAATTCACTCTGTAGACCAGGCTGGCCTCGAACTCAGAAATCCGCCTGCCTCTGCCTCCCAAGTGCTGGGATTAAAGGCGTGTGCCACCACCGCCCGGCTCTTGTATATATTCTTAAGAAAAAATATATATATTCTTTAAATAGAATCACTAGGTCATATCTAAATCCTATATTCAGTAGCTCTGGATGTGGTTCAGTTGTAAAACAGTTGCCTAACATGTGAGGCCCTGGGTTCAATCCCCAGCACTACAAAAAAGTCTATATTCAATTTTAAGGAACATCAAGACTTCTCTAACATTTATCTTTTTATTGTTGAATGATAAAAAGAAATAAAAAGAAGGACATAACTACTCCTAGGTATGGTGGCGGAGGATTCATTGTAGATAAAAGGGAGAGCATGTCAGAGGCAGAGACATCTGGGAGAGTCCAGAGTGGACCTGACTCTGAGCCATGGGAAAAGAGTGGGAAGGTGAACCAGATGTAGTAGCCTGGAGGGCAAAGGGTAAAAAAGGGAGTGTAATCAAAATGGCTAGATTATATAAGGAAAAGCCTCTGGGGTAAGGGAAACCCAGCCCCTCAGCTGGAGAGCTGGGTAGGAAGGGGTAGAGGGCAGGGTATGCCAGCCATACACTGTAACAGGTAAGGGACAAAGGGATGCTAGGACAACCTGGTGGCCAGGTCCACTTTGATGTTAAACTGGTACTGAAGCCATTTTTCCCAGAGTTTGAGACTTATCAATTGTAGTATGTGATGTGCAAACATTGTGTCTCTCTCTGTGTGTGCAAGTTTGTGAATGAATTCATGAAGTAAACAAGAATGAAAAAGAAGATTCTGATGTTTTCTATAGCAACTCCAATTCTCTGTAAGTTCCATCACTATTTGCATAAAATACTTTGAAACTCCCACATGGTTCTGTCTCATTAGAAGAAATAGGGTTGATTTTAACTTACCCTGCAACTTTGTGTCAGCCAATCATTTACATGCTACTGAAAGCAAACAGAACTTGGCATGTTTTCTCCACATTTCCCATCTGACTTCTCCCTCACTGGCCCAAATTTTCCCCATTTATCCTTGGAATTTAGGTGTCTTAAGGCACACAGATCTTTCAACACACTTTTGAAAACCATATGTACTTGTCTCTTGATAGTTTACCTGGTCTATAATTTAGATCTGCAATATCCTCCAAAGGCCCATGCAGTAAAATCTTCATCTCCAGCCAATAGCACTGTCCAAAGTGGTGGAAACTTAAGGAAGTAGAATCTGGGGGGGGGGGTCACTGTTCCTCTCCCTATCCACCCTCTTACTTCTTCTTTCTCTCCCCACTACCCCCTTCACTCCACTTTGTCCTCTATCCCCTCTCCCTACATCTCTCTGCCTCTAGACTAGCACGAGGTGAGTAAAGAGCTCCACCATTGTCTCACCGCAGGCGCTAGACAACAGGATCAACTGACCATGAAGCCAAACCTCTGGAACTGTAAGCCACAATGAACCTTTCTTCTTTGTAAGCTAGTTTTTGTAGTTTATTTTGTTATACTACTGGAAAGCTGACTTCCATGACTTTGGGTGTTTAGTAACATCTTAATGATTGTTCCTGGCAATTTATACTGCTTTTCCTCTCTGATGATGGGCTCCTTTTGGTTTGAACAATCGGAGATTTCACTCTATATGGCCATTATATGAGTGAGTCACACACTGAATTACTTTTTAAATCTACTGTGATTTTTTTCTGTAACTATTTCATTAATTGAATCTCCTCCAATAAAAGTTCCTGCTGCACAGATGGCACAAGCATCCATGATTTCCCTGGCCTTTTTTTTTTTTTAACCAACAAGTACATAATTTCCCTTTTCTATATGTAACTGAAAGTCAAATGACTGTGCCATCCAAGAATTCTTTATGTTGAAGTGACTTTGCTGTGAGTATGAGCACATCAGAGCCAATTAGGCATCCCTTCCACCACCACTATCCCCAACATTGTGGCCCTCCTCTGGTTCTCAGGGGCTAGAGAGAAAGCAGTATGATCCTCCCTTCTGGAAATGCCGAGCAGAGGCCACCCACATGGGTGTCTTGAATAGAATTTGACTTCTTTGCCAGACCAAGAAAACAAATCCACCAGAGATACTGCAAGAAAAACAGCAGTTCATGGCCCTGTGTGCTGAGAACCTAGACTGCTCTTAGTGAGCCACTGTAAAAAATGGGATGTAAAATGTCCCCTTCTCCTTCATATACACTTGACATTACCACAAGGAGAACCTGCTTTGGTGTTTGGATCTCTTTAGGAATACACAGCATATGTAAAGGCAAAACTAAGCAAAAGTCCTGTCCTCTCTTATTCTACTAAATACAAAGCTATGGGATTTTTTTCTCTACTACAGCAAAATGCACCAAGAATGTAATCACATGGAAAGAAAAGATACAATGGTCAGTTTTGTACAGGCCAGACCATTTTGTTTAAGCCTTTTTCAAAAGCAGCCAACCATCAAAGTGATTTGATTTGATTGCTTAGAGGGTCTGATTCTGGGAACAGTGGCATGAAAATATGTATCCAAAGTGCCTGTGGTGAAGCGCAGAGGTCCCAAGACTGCAATTCTGATTTTCCAACACCCAAGTGGCAGCCACAAAGTTTGTCTTTCTCTCAAGTCAGTCAGGCCATCTTGGTAGAGCTGCCAAGATTAAATACTGGCAGCTTCCTAGGGAAAGGATCAGAAGACATACACAGGTACAGGTGCTCTGTGTGTAGCCAAGTGATACTGTGGGCTACTTTAGGCCCTGACAAGAAGAAGGCCATCATCAGATGCAGCCCCTTGTCCCTGTGCCTGGAAAACTGTGAGTCAAAATGAACTTTTCTTATAAAGCTTCCTAGCCCTAGGGATTTTGTTATAGTATCAGAAAACTAGCGTAAGAATTTCTTTTCAGTCATTTCAACTGTCTTCCCGAATATGCCTCTTTCGGGTGGTTGTTGATTCTATCTTCTCTGTCGACTATTCATAAAAGATAGTCATAGTCTCCCCTCAGATTTCACTCTTGAATACACTTGGACTGTTTTCTGCTCCTACTAATATCAGAATCATCTTATTGACCACTAACCAGCTCAATTTACATGTCAGAATATCTGAGATAGGCTGGTAACAATCTAGAAGAGACATTAGCTTTAATCCCTGAAACTGGAAATGTATTTGGAGAAAGTGTCTCTGTAAACATCATAAAACTAAGGATTGTGAGATGGAGGATCATTCTGGGTTTTCTGGTGGGCTCTAAGCAGACAAACTAGTGTCCTTATGAGAGAAGAAGAAGAGGGGGGCATCTAGCAAACACAGAGGGAAGGATAATATGTCCCCATGGGCAGCTAGTGTCGTGAGGAGCCAGATGCTGAGGATGCTAGCAGACACCAGGTACTCAAAGAGGCAAAGCATGGATTCTTTCTGAGGCTTCCAGAAGGATCAGTCCTGCTGACTCTTGAATTTGGCCCAATGAAACTGAGATTGTACTTCTGGCTTCCAGAACTGTGTGTATACTACTGAGCTTATGAAGAATTTGTAACAAAAGCCATAATAAAATGATATAATGTAACACTCACATCTAGAAAGCGACCACACCTCAGCAGTCATGTCAGCTATAACTGAAAAGGTAGAATATTGGTAGGATTGAGAATTTCTGAGCCTGTGAACCTTGGTTGTTTGTGGCAATCTTTGGCACAGTGGTTTCTCTTACTTCACCCAGTTCTCTGCATTTATCTTCCCACATGTGTATTACTACAAATATAAATCCACGATCATGCCCATGACTTCATTCCAATCTCATCACCTATAAAGATTCTCTTCCCACAGTTGGAGTGACAGTTGAGTCATTAAAGTACTTCCTTGTGAACATGAGGACCTAAGTCTGACCCAAAACAAAAAGCCAGGCTTACAATTCATTGTGGGGAGGCAGACCCCGGCAATGGCAAGGTGGCCTAATCTACTAGTTGATTTCCAAGACAGTAAGAGACCTTTTAGAAACAGACTGATGGTACCTATGGAATGACAGACAAGATTATTCCCTGACCTCGACATACATAAACCTACACACCTACTGACCCTCCCCCTCCAAATGATATTACCATATTCATTGGTACTGGTGGATAGAACTCTAACAGCTCTTGGGAGAAATAATTCAACTGTAACTCTAAATTTAATGAGCACAAAACACTTACCTTCTTTTAAAAGCATGCTGTTTTCCTTCTCTTCTACAAAGAAAGAGGAGAAAGCACTCCTCCTACTGGTCCAGGGATACTTAGTAGTATGTCTAGTACCCAGCTTTTTTCTGTACTGTGTTTCCATTCTGCTTATTTTCCTTCTTCCTCCTAGCTATAGCAGCCTTTCCCCATCTCTCTAAAGAATACAAATCCCTATAGCTGGACTGTTGCCATCGACTGTTAACTGTTTTTTTTTCACACACCTGCCCACCTCATCCTTCTCATGTCTTCCTATCTTCACCTGAGCTCTGAGAGCAGAGACTGTCTCATTCATCTTGGAATCTTAACCTATCACATGGAAGATAGTAAATGTCGTTCACAGATTTGTATACAAATTGCATTATTTTATATACATACACTCACACTGTTTTCCTTCTGTGATAAAATACCCACCAAAAAGCAACTTAAAGAGAATATATTTTGCTCACAATTTAAGGGGATCCAGTCCATAGTGGTGATGAAAGTATAGCAGTTAGTGTACTGCATGTGTCCATCACTGTCATGCCAGTGCCTAGGTGATTTTACACCCCCTCAACTTGAGAATCAAATTAACACATAACAAAGAGCAAAACTATGCTACACGGAGTTTTTTTGGAGGGGATTTCCAAAAACAAAAGTTACAATATTTCTTATAATTAGATTTTAGCAAAAAATGTGCCTTTGCAGTACAAGGTACACCCAAGTGTTACTTTATTTTATATGCTTTTAGTTAAAGAACAATTCCATCATAGAGGGAAGGTATCACCTTGATTCTGTGACCCATGTTGACTTTTTATCACCTAAGAATTTATAATTTTTTACTACACCCAATTATTTGCTATATACTAACTTCTGCTTATCGCCTTTAAAAAATGATGTTGTCTCCAACCTAGATTATAAATTGCTTGAGAAAAAAAGTCAAAGTCTCTTTAAATGTCCTGAGTTTGCATGATCAAGCATTAAGCAGAATAGGTGTGGAGTAAACTGTTAGCATCAATGATTACTTATGAACTGTTAAAAGAAACTTTGAATCATTACTGCTGTGTTGAATATTTGTGATTTGGGGTAAATAAGATCTTAGGTTATGAAATCAGACAGACTTGGTTTCTATTTTCTGCTCCCTGTTGGCCTGTATACAATTTATGGAGGTCTTTGCATCTCTGTTTCTTCATCAGTCAAATGGAATACTTCTCCTATTAGAGCATCTCTTTAAAGATTATAGTAAGAATTAACTGAGATGACAGGTTGCACACCACAAAATGCCTAAATGCGCACTAACCAATGGCTATTGTCATCACTATCATGTGTGTGCATGTGTGTGTGTATGTGTGCAATAAAAGATATCTATGTAAAAGATAGAGTTGAGATTAGCTCTTGACTGTATTGCTCTCTGCCTCAGTTTTCTCAGGCATAGTTTTACACAGATTCTGGAGTCCTTTGGTTCATATAAACTAGATGGACAGCAGGTTCCAGGGAGGGGTTTTCCTATTTCTTATTCTGTAGTACTTACTGGGTTATAGGCATGCACTACAGCACTCTGCTCTCCATGTATGTGCTAGGAAACTGAATTCTGGTCCTTATATTTGTGTGGTAAGTACTTTCTTGACTGACCCATGTCCTCAGCAACTTTTGTTATTGTTTGTTTGTTTAAGATAGGGTCTCATGCCAAGGCCCTCAGCACATATGTAGCAGGGGGCTGCTTATTCTGCCTCAGTGGGAGAGGATGCACCTAAAACTGCAGAGACTTGATACTCCTGGGAAGGGGATACCCAAGAGGCCCCACACTCTCAGAGGTGAACAGGAGGGGGAACGGGGAGAGAGACTCTGTGAGGGGGTGACTGGGATGAGGGTCAGCGTTTGGGATATAAATAAATTAATTAGTTTAAAAAAAAATAGGGTCTCATGGAGTTCCAGTTGACTTCAAACTTTCTATAAAGATGAGACTGTCCTTGACTCCTGATCCTCTTGCCTCTCACTCCCACGTGCTGAAACTATAGGCATGATAGATGGCTGTCACCATCATGTTTTCATTCCCTTCAGCACTCTGGCTCTGCTTCTGGGATACTGTTCCTTAGCAGGGGCAGCAGCATCGTCAATGTAAACATTATCATCCAAGAACATTTCCTGAGGCTCCTGGATGAGCTGCTTTCTGGTCCTGACTTCAGCACCACTCTGATGGCGTTCAGAATTTCAGCAATACAATGCAAACAGAACCAGGAGTTTCTAGTAGAAGCCAGAACCCAAACACATTGGGTCAAGGACTTGTATGTTTATTATTGTAAGCTTCTGTGTTCTCCTAGTATCTGTGGGTGCTGCATCTCCCACCTGTTCTTCATCTTCTCCATCTAAACTCTTCCCTTTTGAAGTTTTAGTGGTCCCTGGGTTATGTGCTCATGGGCTCACCTGTCATCAGCAGCTGTGCATTGCCCTGAGCAGCAAATACTCTCAACTATATATTTCACAGGTTGTATAAACATCTTAAGCTTGGTGTGTTTAAAGTTCAAACTCTGCTCCTCTCTTAGACACCACAATACCATAGATATACACATCATCATTTGCCAAGATGTTCAGGTCCTACTCTGCTTTCCCTCACAGTCATATTACCTTTAAATAATAGTACCCAAATCTCATCTCTCCCCATCATCATCAGACCTTTCTGGATCAACGACATCATTACTTCTCCTCTACCCTTGTGGTATAATGTCCTACAAGTCTCTCCCTGATTCTCTAATCTCCTCATCTTGGTCATTTTCTGCAAAGCAAGCAGAGTCACTCACATACATTACACCTGTCACACTTGTGATGTCTCTAATTGATCCCTATGAAGACTTCATAGATTCTAAGGCCTCCTCCATGGATGATGAGGTCTGAGCACTATCTCCTCCTACTCCCTAGGATCACCAGCTCCGTTCCTCCTTTCATCTATTGTAGCAACATGGAATTTAATTCTACTCTACAACACCACTTTTTCACATCAATGATTTTATGGTGATCATACCCCAAAGCTATACTGCAGACCTACCACCACCCCCAAATTACAACATGCTCCATTCCAATCCTGTCTTCCTCTCTGACACCACCATCTTGGAAAAGTCTTTCCTAGTCAGATCTAAATTATTCTTCTCCATCACATCCCAGTCCTGTCTTGAGTTCTCTTCAAAGCACTCATCACTGTTTGACTTATATTTTAAAATGATTTTCGTGCTTGTTTCCCCATCTGCTATAATGATATATACTTTCTGTCTCACCATATCCCTAGATCCTAAAACAGTCTGACAAGTGACAAGTGTTATTTGACAGTTATTTAATAAATATCTGAACAATAAATTTTAAGCTATTAACGTTGGCCAGAAAGAGCTGCCTTAATTCCACTTTTTTTTTCCCCAAAGAGAAGGGCACATTGTATGGAATCACAATTGGCAAACATTAATGTTTCTGACTTCATTGTTGTATCAAGCATCTCTGTTCCCTATTAGGACCATTTTTATAAGCATGGACCACACATTTTCCTTATCCCAGGACTTGTGAGCCAGACATTACTGATTCCCACTCCATGACTGTGGCATGGTAAATGGTAAGCGATACTGAAGATAAGCAGAAATGAAATGGGACAATGATGCTCCAACATTACAAAAACAGCAGCATATTTTTTATTTGTTTCTAATATATTACATCTAACCAGTTTTCTGTCCTCCCAACCTCCCCCCACTTCCATTCTCCCCAGATCTACTCCCCCATTTCCCTTCAGAAAAGAGCAGGTCTCCCAGGAATAACAACCAAAACGTGGCATATCACATTACGTCTTGTCCAGCCTTCCCTCACATTAAGGCTGGACATGGCAACTCAGTGTGAGGAAAATGGTCCTAAAACCAGGCCAAAGAGTAAGAGAGAGCCCTCACTCCCAGTGTTAGGAGTCCCACAAGACCAGGCAACACAACCGTAACATATATATAAAGGGCCTAGGTCAGACTCATGCAGGCTGATTGTCCATACAGCCTGTAAGCAAGCCCTTATGAGCCCAGGTTAAGTTGATTCTGTATGTTTTCTTCAGGTGCCCTTGACCCTTCTGGCTCCCATAATCCTTCTTCCCCATCTTCCATAGGATACCCTGAGCTCCACCTAATGTTTGGCTATGGGTCTCTAAATCTGCTTCCATCAGTTCCTAAATGAAGTCTCTCTGAAGACTATTATGGTAGGCTCCAGTCTATGAGTATAGCAGAGTATCATTAGGAATCATTTCAGTGTCTTTTTTGTTTTCTTGTCATGCTTGGTTCTATCCTAGGTCTCTGGCCAATCCAGCTTCTGGTTCCTGGCCCTCCACATAGTGTCAGGGGTGGAGCTTCCTCTCATGGCATGGGTCTCAAGTGGTTAGCCACTCCCACAAGTTCTGCGCCACCTTTACCTCAGCACATCTTGGAGGCAGGATAAATTGTAGGTCAAAGGCTTTGTGGCTGAGTTGGTGTACCAAGGACTCCACTGGAAGCCTTGCCTGGTTACAGAAGATAGCCAGTTCAGGTTCTGTGTCCTCTATTACTAGAAGTCTTGGCTAGGATTACCCTCATAGATTCCTGGGAGTTTCCACTGCATTAGACTTATACCTTGCCCCTGAAATTCCCCCAATTGTATTTGTCTTTCCCAGTACTCTCTCCCTCCATCTTCCCCTGACCTGATCCCTCCCCCCTACTCCCCACCCCGTTCCTGTATACCTGATCCCAGTCCCCTCTTGATATCTATTCTATTCTATTTCTCCTCCTATTTCTATGAGTTCCTCCTTAGGCCATTCTTGTTAATTAGTCTCTCTGGGTATGTGGACTGCAGCATGGTTATCCTGTACTTCATAGCTAATATCCACTTATAAGTGAATATATATCATATTTCTCTTTCTGAGTCTATGTTCTGGATGAGTTTTTTTCTACTTATACCCATTTGCCTACAAATTTTATGATGTTGTATTTTTAACAGCTGAGTAATATTCCATTGTATATATGTGTCATCTTTTCTTTAGCCATTCTTCAGTTCAGGGACATCTAGGTTGTTTCCAGTTTCTGGCTATTATGAATAGGTTGCTGTGAATGTAGTTGAGCAAGTGTTCTTGTAAAAAGATGATGTCTTTCAGGTATATATGCTCAAGGGTAGTATAGCTGGATCTTGAGGTACACAGATTCCCAGTTTTCTAAGGAACCACCATATTGATTTACATAGAAGCTGTACAAATTGCACTCCTAGCAGCAAGGAAGGAGTGTTCCCCTTTGCTCCACATTCTTGCCAGCATGAGCTGTCACTATGTTTTTGGTCTTATGCATACTGACAAGTATAAGATGGATCTCAGAGTCATTTTGATTTGCATAACTCTGATGGCTAAGGACGTTGAACATTTCTTTAAATGTTTCTCAGCCATTTGAGATTCTTCTGTTGAAGATTCTATTTAGGTCTGTATCCTATTTTTTTAAATTGGTTTGTGTGCGTGACATCTAGTTTATTAAATTCTTTATATATTTTGCACATTAGACTTCTGTTAGAATCCCATTCTGTAGGCTGCTGTTTTGTTCTACTGATGGTGTCTTTTGTCTTACCAAAGCTTTTTGGTTTCATGGGGTTCTATTAATTAATTGTAGGTCTTAGTATGTGCACTACTGTTGTTCTGTTCAGCAAGATGTCTCCTGTGCCAATGTGTCTAAGACTATTCCCCACTTTCTCTTCTATCAGGTTCAGTGTATCTGGTTTTACGTTGAGGTCTTTGATCCATTTGGACTTCAATTTTGTGTAGGGTGATACATCTGGATCCATTTGCATACTTCTCCATGCAGATATCCAGTTAAACAAGCACCATTTGTTGAAGATGCTTTCTTTTTTCCACCGTATATTTCTGGCTTCTTTGTCAAAAATCAGATGTCCATAGTGTGTAGATTTACAGCTGGGTCTTTGATTCAATTTCATTGATATTCTATGTCTTTTAGTTTGTATAAAAGTTTGTCTACGTTACTAATTTTCTCGAAGAAACAGCTCCTTTTTTATCATTAATTCTTTGCATTGTTCTTTTTGTTCCTAATTTATTGATTTTAGCCCTTAATTTAGATTATTTCCTGATGTCTACTCTCTTAGGTGTGTTTGCTTCTTTTTGTTCTAGAGATTTCAGGTGTGTTGTTAGGTTGCTATTGTGAGATCTCTCTGGTTTTTTTTTTAAGGCACTGAGTACTATGCTCTGCCTCTCCGCAGCACTTCCATTGTACCCCATCACTTTGAGTATGATGTGCATTCACTAAATTCTAGAAATAGGAAGTCTTTATTTTCTCTCTTATTTCTGCTTTGATCCAGTTTTCATTCTGTAAAGGGTTCCATGAAGTTTCCATGAATTTGTAGGCTTTTTGTTGTTTCTGTTGTTAAAATCTATCTTTAATCTGAGGTGATCTGATAGGATATGGGTAGTTATTTGAATTTTCTTTTATCTGTTGAAACTTGTGTATACAGTCAATTTTAGAGAAAGTTCCATGAGGCAGCACAGTGTATTTTAAATAATGTAACACCTAACCGTATAAGGCACAGTTCAGGCAGAGTGTGAAATCAGACCATATGTTGGTACTACACAGCACGTGGCTGGAGCCTGGCTGGCTTAGAACTGCCTTGCAGTTCATCATATGGAGCATTTTACTACATTTCTACATTGAACTTAGAAACTAAATTGAAAAAACTATCTGATTTCCCAGGAGGTATAAATGACAGCATTAAAGTCTGACTGTAGCAGTGCCTACTATGAGATCTCCCCTCTCTCGTTATTTTTTTAAGATAAGGTCTCACAGTTCAAACTAGCCTTGAACTCCTGTTCTTCTTTCTTCTACCTCCGAAGTGCTAGACTCACAGGCATACACTTCCCCACCAAGCTAGAGTTCTCAATGAAGACTGGAAACTTTTTGGCAGTATGCTCTCCTTAAGAGTCTAAACAAGTGCCGGGCGTTGGTGGCGCACGCCTTTAATCCCAGCACTTGGGAGGCAGAGGCAGGCGGATTTCTGAGTTCGAGGCCAGCCTGGTCAACAGAGTGAGTTCCAGGACAGCCAGGACTACACAGAGAAACCCTGTCTCGAAAAACCAAAAAAAAAAAAAAAAAAAAAAAAAAAGAGTCTAAACAATACAATATGCTGTTAGTTTCCATTCTGTACACTTCTCAGTTCCTCCAACTTCATACAAAATCCAAACCTCTTGCTGGACTGGGTGCCAGAAATCACTGAGGAGTTGGGACCAATCATAAGAGGGACTTGAGGTCATAAATCAGGGCTATATAGATAAACTGCTTGATGCACGGAAAGAAAAGTCCTGTACCATCCTCAAGAGAAGCACACTTTTGGCAGGCTCTCTCTTCTGTGCCAGGTCAACAGAGTGACTTCAGAGTTATCACAGCTTGTTCTTTACCCTCTATGGAGTCTCCTCAACACCTCTGTGCAAAGAAGTAACTTTGGGTTAAACACTCTAAAAGCTTACTGGAAACCCACTGGCAGCTGATGCTGTGTTTTTGTGAAGAGTCAATGTCATTTGCAAGGTTTCCAAAAAGTGCATTTTCTCCTTCAACCAAGAGCAGTGTGCTAAGTTGTAGACCTCAGGCAACAGGGACTTCTTGCTGCTCTGCATCTGGGGAGACAGCACATGTGGACCAAAAGCTGTATGGAGGGCAATAAGCTATCTGTCCTCAAAGCAAAAGTACTATACAAGTGGTAGCACAAAGCTAGATAAGCACAGCCATATATCCACATTTCCTAGCTCCACAGCTTCAGCTAGGGTGTCCCAGCTTCAAAGTCTTAGAAATTTTGCTGCTTTCCTGAAATGTTTTCATAGCCATTTGTTAGGATGGTGATTTGTTGGCATTCCTGTGAGATTTTTGTCTTGGCAGAGTCCTGTGCAGCAAGGTAACCACTCTCCCTCTTAATTCATCTTAATTAGATTACACAGAACCTTGTGAATGACATGGAGAGGCCTACAGATCTGCAGACAGGGAGCGGCTTACCCTGTAAATGAATAGGTATACTGGAGTTTTCTGGAAGCTGGCTGTGTAAATGGGAATGTGGTCTCCAAAGCCAGCAGTCCTTGGCCTGCTGACACAGCTGCACACAGTACAAGCTTGCTGGAGCTTGGAAGGATATCTAGTTACGGTGAAGAAACCATAACAAAGACAGGAAACAGATCAGCAGATTCTGCATTTAATACCCTCCCTGGAGAACTCGCTGATTCCTAGGCTGCAGATGTTTGTAACCCTGCCTTGAAGAATGTCCCTGTCACATATTGGGGAAGATGAAGAAGAGTACAGTATTTAAGCAAGGGAAACTTATGTAGAAAATGGACCACAATTGTGTTAATTAGAGTCTTCTATAAGAAAAGGGATAGAAAGAGCAGAAGAGATGGCTTGGTGGCTGAGAGCATGTGTTGTACTTGAAGAGAACTGGGTTTAGTTTCCAGCTCCCACACTAGGTGGCTCAACTACCTCTCACTCCAGCTCCAAAGAATTAAGTAATCTGTTGCCCTCTTCTGACCTCCAGAGTCTCCTGTGCACAGGAGTCTCCTGTCACACACACACACCACACACACACACACACACACACAGAGGATTTGGGAGAAATCACCAAAAAAAAATTTTTTTTAAAAGAGTTCCCTATCTTATAAGGAAAGGGCTAGAAACATGTCTACCAGGACCCGTTCTTGTTAAGTTAAAATGAGGTATGAATGGCATGTCTTTGACTCTACATTAAGGTGCTGCTCAGTTGGCTTGGACTTCATGATAGCTGCAGTATTCTCTTTGACACTGAACAGGCCCAAGCCTTCTTCAGTAAGCATGGCTGAGCATGACTGCCAATAAAGACTGCATCCTTGACTGTTCCTGATATAGGAGATGGCATATCTCACTGGCAGGATGTGGATCTTTTTTTCTATAGTTACAGTAAATTCACAAAATTGGAGATGCATATTTTTAAATTCTTCTGACTAAGTTATATAAATATGTCTAGTTCTACATAAAGCTGTGGTTTGCTAGAGGCATTCTTTGTGGCAGAGGAATCAGTAGGCCCAATCATAGAAAAATTCAGGCACACGGAAGGCCCTAAGTTTTAGAATAACCCCAAGCCCAAACCTTGGAAAGAGAAATCCATTAGTCTTGTTTATGATCTGTTTTTGTCCCCATCTGCAGTAATTTTATTATTTTCTGTATCAACTGAGAATGTTAACTTAAGAATGTTCTGGAGAGATCCAACCAAGAATTTCATCACCAATTTCCCAGTTAACCCCAAACAACTAACTTAGGATGTTCCATGTCTCCTGTTAATCAAGCTATGATCTTGTCTGCAGCTACGGAATTAAGTCTTCTGTTGGAATAGGCATGGGCTTCTGGTAATTGTGAAGAAATATTTTTCTCCAATGAGCTTGGGTGGGCTGAGGAGGCAGAGGAAATGGCTGCCAGGAATGATGGGCAAACCTTCTCTTCTGCTACAGGCATGGGACCCCAGTATTCCAGCAGTGTACACCACTTTCCTGAGACTGGCCTTCACTGGGGTGAATTAGTACTAGCCTAGGCCCTAAGAGCCAATGATGACAGATAGCATTGCCTTTGTTGGACAGGTCCACCCACTAAAAGCCTTTCATCTTAGATCCCCCACCCTCTGTTTAACAATTTTGTTCATCTGATCACACCCAAGATGAAGTAATCTCAGTTTCCACACCATACCTGGTGATTTCCTACACTCTAAGAAGGTCTTCTGACAGATTCAGGACAGAGTAGCTCTTCTGTATGGGTAAAAAAACCCTTCTCTTATCTTAGTATTTGAAGGATCCTAAGCTGTGAGTGGTAGCATAAGTCTGTAATCCCAGACTGAGCTTCATAATAAGGTTGAAGCCTGCTTGTACTATGTAAGACCCTATATATCAAAACCAATCAAACAAAAACTATCTGAAGAGTGCCATCAGGCTTTTTCTGCCAGTCAACCTGCTATAAAGCTGACAAAGCACTTGTCCTGTATCCTCTGAAGTTAAATATTGCCCCATCGCAAGTCCTCCATGTCCACTTGTGAGAGTCAGCATGCACAGAACCTGACACTCTCTGATAGCTAGATTTATATGTAAAACCAGACATTTTTCCTCACTAAGAGAGCTTGAAGGAGAGAAGGGGCTGTATAGCTGGAAAGCACAGATGGGATGCAATTTGCAAAATGTTTATATATGGTCAAAGTATCTCTCTTAGAATTCCTGTATATAAACAGACTCCCCATGATGAGGTATGATGATGGAAGAAATCATCTGACTGGTGATTAGAGTGTCCTAGGAGCTGACTGGAAGTAGTTAATCTCATGCCAGGGGGCAAGAGCAGGGCAGGGTAGTATTGACTCCTTTTAAAAAAGACCAGAAGGAGTAGGAATATGCATGCATGTTCGGCCCATATAATAGATCCTATGCTGCCTTTAAACTAAGCAAGAAAGCTATCATTCTCAGATTTACAGAACTATACAAAAAATTAATTTCTTTTCTGTATAAGACACCCATCCTCAAGTCTTTCACTATACTACAAAAAGGAAAAGAAAGAAAGAAAAAAAGAGAAGACTACACAGGGCTATTTTTCTCAAAATTCCACTAAGGCCTAGTTTATGTCAGATCTCAGCACATCTAAGATAGCAAATAAATCCCCTACATGCTAGAATGTTATTATGTAACCCTTCTTGCAGAAGCTTCTATAATGGACACAAAGTCAAGGGAAGGTAGCATTTCTTGCCTTTCCCATGTGTCTAACTCCTAAGGTCTGAGTGGAATAGAGAAACAGAAACGTCATCTTCTTAAAGGTGCACCATTGCTCCTAATGGTGGCCTGGGGTCAGCATGGATAATTCAGTAACACATTTTCACATGCATTAATTTATTAAGATTGTCCTGTCTCTCAGCTATGCCATTTCTAGTACACAATGACCTCTAGGGACTTTCCAGGAGGACACCCCTGCTTCTCCTTTAAAATGAGAAAATGACATAAAATACCGGTTAGCTTGCTAAATTTTTAAGAACCCAATTAGAGAAAGAAGAAGACTCTGCAACTAGAACTGAATTGTGCTGCAGCACCAATGAGCAGGGAAAGATGCTTTTTACAGGAGATGTTGTTTACATGCACACAAAGTTCCTTTGCTGTCACCCATGAGTAAAAACCTTGGCTGCCTCGTTTCTACTTTTGTTTTCTTCTGTTGTTGTCACTTGGATAAGCCACAAGAGAGACCCAGATTCTTTATTTACTATATGCCTAGGGTTTCATGGTCTCCATTTCACCTTGAGAGTCCCCCTTATGTCCAACCCCAGGTTTCAATTTATGTATCAGTGATGAAGTCCCAGCCAAGAGGAAGAGGTTGTCTTCCCAACTAAACAGAATTCAGGAATGTATCCATCATAAGGTCGTGAGTCAAGCTAAATTATTTTACTTGGGGATGTTGCCAAAGAAAGGGTTTGATCTGTTTTGAATCAAGCAACCGCTAGTGAAAGCCTTGTGTCAGGCTACTTAGGATTAAATACACTAGCTCATAACTTGAATCCTACAATGGACCACTGCCAAGTAAGAGATAGTGTTGCACTACTTTTTCACAACCCAACTATAGACCCTCCATGGTAAGCATGGTAATCTACCCAGGGTCAAACCCACCTGGAATCAAGTAGTCTTCACACACTGACTGAAGAATGGCGTGCAGAACAAGGCCCCTACAATCTCCTCAGGACTTGCCCATACACACTTCCTCTCATTTTCTTTTGGGTCCACTGTCACTTCCTCAGTTATGCCACAGAGAGGGATGGTACCTCAGACAGCTTCATAGTAATAGAAATATAGGATACTAGGGGAAAAGAATCCATGAACACTATATTCAACCATCACAGGACCTTAACTTGGCATCTCGATAGGCATATTTCTATTTGGTGAAACTTCTTATCATGTTTGGCAGATCTACTGGCTAGTTTTATGTCTTCCTGACGAAAGCTATAGTAATTTTGGAAGAGGGAACCCCAATTGAGAAAATGACATTGTAAGACTGGCTTGTAGGCAAGCTGTGGTGCATTCTTCTAATTGATGTGGGAAGAGTCAGCTCACTGTGGCAATGCCACTCTTGTGCTGCTTGATATAAAAAAGTAGACTGTGCAAGGCATGAGTAGTAAGCTAGTAAGTAGCATCCTCCCATGGCCTCGGCATCCGATCCTTCCTTCTGGTTCCTGCCTTGAGTTCCTGCCCTGGCCTCCCTTTATGATAACTGTGATAGACAGTTACAGCAGAATAAACCCTTTCCTCCCTAAGTTGTTTACAGTCATGCTGTTTTTCACAGCAAACAAAACCCTGGCTAGGCAGCAGGTGGTGAGTGGATGTTGTGAAGGGTTCAGAGTTCACCAAGACACCACTCTATGGCCAATTAGCATTGCTTTTTTTTCTCTTTAAAGTTAATCCCCGCCCCCAAGAATAACTTTTTTTTTTTTTTAATATGAGCATGGTGTTTTGTCTACATATGTGTCTGCACACCAGAAGATAGCATTAGATCCCATAATAGGCAGTGGTGAGCCACTATATTAGGTGCTTGGAGTTGAACTCATGACCTCTAGAAGAGCAGCCAATGATCTTAACTAACCAACTGCTAAGCCATCTCTCAAGTCCCCGAAGTACTAGCATTACTTTGATTTTCATTCAGGGAGCAAACAGATTCCTAGCCTTTCTTCAGTGATAACAACTAACCAATAAAACAAAACTAACAAAAAACCCTGACAGTTATCTTGAGGCTGCCCAAAGATAACTTCATTAACTGACTTTTTTTTTCTCTTCCAATAGCTCAAAATAGAGGTGCTGGGGTTAGAGAGATGGCTCAAGTAGTTATGAACACTTACTACTTTTCTAGCGGACCAGAATTCAAATCACATGTTGGGTGGCTCACAACTGTTTATAACTCTTAACTCCAAGGGTTCCAATACCCTCTTTTGATTTTGTGGATATTTACACACACACACACACACACACACACACACACACACACACAAGCTTCCATTGTAGCTAATACAATTATACAACACAGAAACTCCACTCTAAGGTACCTACTCAAGAGATATGAAAACATGTATTCACAGAAAAAACATATATGTAAGTAACAGTAACAGTCAAGGGGAACAAAATCCACATGGTTCTCAGATGATAATTAGTGAACATGGTATAACTACACAGTAGAATATTATTTAATAGTAAAAAAGAATGACGTTGTCATACATACTACAACATGAATAAACCTTAAAGATAATGAACTAGGTGAAGTTAACTGGACACAAAAGACAACAAATTCTATGCTTGGATGTCTATGAAATGCCCAGTTAGGCAAATTCATTCAGTCAGAAATCAGTTCAGTGGTTCCGAAGAGTGAGGATTAAAGGAACTGAAGGGAAATTGGGAAGGGGGTGTTGTTAGAGTCATAAAAATATTGTGAATTGCTTATGGCAGTGACTGTACAAATCTGAATAGACTGGTAGGAAGGGACTGAATGGCAAGGTTATAAAATGACAAAGACTCACACTGCCATCTGAGCTCCTACATACTTTATATGTCCAGGCTTATGGTACCACGAGGTTGGCCAGGTGACAGATGACTATTTGGATCTTGAAACCTGCTTCTTTGATAGTAGAAGGCAAAGCAAAGCAAGGGGATGCAACTCCCTCTCAATTTCTCTTTACCTATATTGACTTCTTCAGATGAAGCCCCCTCATGAGCTCAAAGAGCCAAATCTTCAGGTAGCTGTCTTTCAGGAGGAAGGGGTGGGTGGGTGGAATGAGGAAAAGGTCCAAGGCCTGAAGAGGCAGGCTCAAACCTAAAGGACTTCTTTGTTTCTGCCATCCTCATGGGCCAGCAAGGTCTCTGCCAGCAAGGTTTCTTCACTTCAAAGCAGCCTTCAGAGTAGGCTGTTCCACAGAGCACTTTATTTCAGCAGCTTCGTTGGAAGTGGGTGCTTGGGGTGTTGCTCAGTGGTACAATCCATGGTTTAGTATGTGCAAAGTCTCCAGCACCATCAAATACTAAATGAAAAATATTTCTCATATGTACCCAGCTATAAATTACTATATTAAAGATATATTTAGCAACAACTGACCAGACCAAAAGATGTACATTAAAATCAAGAAATAAACTACATGTGGGAGAATAATCACCTCAACAATGTGAAGGGTGGATGCTATCCACCATTGAGTGTTGCCAACAGGGACTGCACATGGCTCAGTTTGCAGGGCAGGGAATTCTGCTTAATAAGCCCCCTACTACTGGCCTACGGTCTTAGAGGAATATGTTATCAGTTACCAGGAAGTGGATAACATGAACATCATAGAATCACATAGTAACAGATCTTGCAAGTAACGTCTTTCATCTCTCTCCTTTCATTCCCTGTCTTCACATGTCCATCATCAGCTGATTCACTCATTCATAGTGTTCTCTGCCCCTCAGCTCCCATTTCTACCCATTGCTACTCCCATTTCTGGATAGTAGAGTCACTCCACATCTGCTGCCACAGACCATTCCCTAAAAATCCTTTCAGAGATCAGTCATCTTATTGGATGTAATGAAATAAAAATCTTTTTATCCATTTTCTGGGTTCCTACACTGACTCCTATTTGGAGTCTTTGACTCCACCCCTGCATGCCACCACCGCAAAGTCCTGCCTCCATGAGTTTAACCAACAGCCAGGCTACTGTAGCCTCCTCTCCTTTCCCTTTTCTGATTTCCTCTTGTCTGAATTCATCTTTACTCCAGAACTCTACTAACAAACTTGTTTCATGTGAGTAACCCAGGTTCTCTGAACTATTTTTCAGAATTTACTATTTACTATTCTGAACTCCACACAGCACCTGGTACACAATTGGTCCCTGATAAGTGCAACATTCCATGTTATCATATGATGTTGTCTAAGAGAATTGTGTGTGTGTTTCCCTTCCATTTACTATTTTCCATTGAAGACAGGTTGGTTGCTCCTCCATGATCACAGGGGGACATAGGTTCCATGGCACCCTGAAAATACAAAGTCTATAGATGCTCAAGTCACTCATACAAAACTGGAAAGTTGTTTACATTACAAGCCTTCCTCACAGTATGAACCATCTCTAGGATCAGTGTATGGTTTAGAGAACGGCCCATCTGTATGAGATCAGAACAGATATTATTTCTTCCCAACATTTTTCTACCCATTCTGGTTGAAGTAGGGTCCAGAACTCACAGACATGAGATATATGAGGCCCAGTGTACTTACTGGTTACTGATGTTGTTCCCATAGTTTCAATCTTTCTCCCTCTGGCCTAGAGTTAATGTCCGCTCCCTGAAACTGTCCTCCCTCTCTCTTGCTTTCTCTCTACCTCTTCACTTCAGATTCTTATCATCAGTCATGTTTTCACTAGTCTTCAAACCACAGTAGTTATGTTGACCCTACTGCTATGGAAGCTGCCAGTGTAGCCCAGCAGTAGAGTGTGCTTGCTGTGCCCAAAGCCCTCTCTTCAGTCTCCCTCAAAAGTCATTAATTTTTAATTAAAAAAAATTAAACCTTTCTTTGTGTTTGAGGGTAGTGCATGCTATGGCATCCATGTGGAGGTGAGTGCACACCTTGTGAGTTCTCTGTATTTCTACCATGTTAGATCCTAGGGATAAAACTCAGATCACCAGGCTAGCTGTCAAGTCAAGCTTTACCACTGAGCCATTTTACCAGAAATAAAAGTCAATACAAAACCATGTTTTGAACAAAGAGGACAGCTTAGAACAATTATCTCAAATATTAGAGACTATAAAACATCTCCAACCTCTGCAGGCACCAAAGTGGCCAGAGTTTCTGTCAGAACATTTATGGATTTTTTAATCTCTCTCACTTTCCTGACAAGTCCACAATCTTTCACCCTCTACAGCATATGAAAGAATTGATCTTTCCACCAAAAGTGACTCATGAAAAATAACTATTCAAGTAAAAACGAGAAGCTTGTATCAACTAGAGCCAAATGCCAGTATGCAAAACTATAAAAGGACAAAAATGAAGCGTTGGTAGGAGCAGAAAATGATGACTCAAGACAGGAGAACAGTTTCACAATAGTTCATGTGGCAAGAACTTGAGCCACTGCTACTTAGGACTTTCTCTTTTAGTTCCTCTTCACAACACACACACACACACACACTCCTTTAAAAATCTGCTTAAAAGAACAGACAATATTAAGTTCCTAAAATAACACCATTTCAATGATTTCCTCCTCCATCACCTGGTCCGTGTTTTAAGCTTTCTCTTCTTACATACTAATACAACACTTGTGCTCTGAGGGTTTACATACTAATACAACACTTGTGCTCTGAGGGTTTACATACTAATACAACACTTGTGCTCTGAGGGTTTACATACTAATACAACACTTGTGCTCTGAGGGTTTACATACTAATACAACACTTGTGTTCTGAGGGTTTACATACTAATACAACACTTGTGCTCTGAGGGTTTACATACTAATACAACACTTGTGTTCTGAGGGTTTACATACTAATACAACACTTGTGCTCTGAGGGTTTACATACTAATACAACACTTGTGTTCTGAGAGTTTGATACTTTCTAGTACTATTTCTAGAAAAATTATAATTTCCAAGTCAATTTATAATTATTTTGTGAATAAAGTGAATTTTAAGTGCACTATATCAAACATAATCTTTTCCTGGGCATGGTACTATACTTCTGTGACCTCAGTACTAAGGAGATAGAGGCAGGAGAATCAGGAATTCAAGGCCATTTTCAGCTACTTTGAGCTAAAAGCTAGCCTGGGCTACCTTATAACACATGAAACCCAGTCTCAAAAACAAACAAAGATAATTTTACAAGTATAAAAAAATTACAAAGTGCCTTCTTATAATGAAATTGTTCTATAATGATCATTGCATGGTGTGGTATTAAATTCTAAATATGGTGATCATATTACACGTTACAGTTATAGCTAATACTGGCCAGAGGATTTTCATCCCTCCACCACAGATTAGTCACTAAGAATCAAGCTAAGCACAACTAAGCCATTACATTTGCTCATACCTAGTTCACTGCTCTACAGTGCAGTGAAACGGCTAAGGTAAGCATCTTCAGCCCTTTCCAGAACTTCTCTGCTCTCCACAAGGTGGCACAGAAATAGTGACTTCTCACCCACTAGAACTGCTACAGTGACCTTGTGACCATTACCATGGCTCTTTCTAACACAAAACATTGCTCTAAGCATTACCACATATACCACAGTCAGCAGAGGGGCTAACTCATCCAAGGCTAGCCTGCTGCAACTTGGTAAGCTAGAAACTACAAGTACACAGACTCCATCTTCTGTGTTAAGTCTTAGCCAAGATGCTATTCCAAAGCTCCGTGGAAGCTGCTCAGATCTGTTAGCACACTCCCTTCCTTCAAAAGCATTGCAGTGGTGACTCAGGACAAGAGATCAGTTTCACAATATTTTGTCTCCACCAAGTCTTTAGATTAAAAAAATAAAATTAAATTTAAAAGACCCTAATGTGAAACAAACATCTTTAATACTCTATGAACAAACCATAGCCATAATGCAGAGTAGAGAATGCTGAGTTAGGACAGTGAGATTTTGGAAGGAAGAAATAAAAATATATGTGAAGCAGGGATCAAAGCAACAGGTAAGAGTGTTCAGAGCACTGACAGCTTTATGTACAGCCACAGTTTACTGTAGATCTATCACATGTATCATGGGTAGGTTTTCTCACGGTCATGCTGGCCACATAAGGTACTTAAGTCATTTCCATTTCACAGATGAACAAAATAAGGCTGAGAGCAGATGATGACTTGCAGGTGAGGGGCAAAGTTGGCATAAGAAGGGTGATCTGCTCTAAAGTCTGGCTCCTGACCCAAAGGACACCAGAGGCAAAATGACAGAGAAAGAGAGTCACTCTAGTTCATAACTTCATTGAAGGCTATATGGTCTACAGCCTAAGGCAGTTCTCTTCTAAGGAGACCTCAAACAATCAGCTCAAATCCTTTAAGGGAAGTTTCAGGGCTCATCTGTTTTTATTTGCTTAGAGTTACTACCTACCGAATAACTCTTTCCCACCCTACACTCCACAACCAATTGCTGGAAACAACCTTATGTTCTCTTGGTAGAAAAACAACTGAGGAGTGTTTTCCCTCTAATACTTCCCAAAATAAAAACAAACCATGTCTGACTTCAACTTAACTGTTGGAAAAACAATTATTCCTCCTTTTCTTCCACACTTCCCTGAGATCCATCAGTGAACAAACACAGGGGCTGGTGTGTGAGGCCTGACAATGATTGGAAATCTTAGGGCCCATTGCTTCACATACAATGACAGAAACTACCACATGGAAAGTCAGGTGTAAAGGGTGGCAGAGTCCACCTGCACATAGCATTATTACTCACCCCCAGAATCTTGGGGTGCTCTATGAAGAAACACAGGGTTCTGAAGTCCGATGCTCCCTCTCCTTTTGGGATTCTTTGTACTAGAAATTGAGCTTAGGCCCTCCCTCATGCTAAGTTCCCATGCTCTAGTGCTGAGCTATAACCTAGGCCTCTCAGAATCACTTAACCCAAGAGCTTCAGTTCCTCATTTATAAATCCCGGGGTAACTCTCTCTTGGATAATACTGGAGAAAATTAAATGAATGAAAAAATTGAAATTGTGGAGCACACAAAAGATATTCTAGAAACGCTATGCAGCCCTCTCTTTAATATGAAAATGGTTAAAAAAGAGAGAGAGAGAGAGAGAGAGAGAGAGAGAGAGAGAGAGAGGAGAGGGAAAAGAAAAAGGAAATCTATGTCTTAACATGTCTTTCACATGGAAATGCATTTACTTGCAAAAGAAAGGGCTAGGCAGAGATCTAACCCTACCAATGAATCCTCTGCCAGGTGGAGGGGGATACTGTTGGCAAATGATGCTATGAATACCATTAATGGTACAAAACATATGAAATCTCCCCCAAATTATCTGAAAAAAGGCAACAGTAAAGAAACTCTGCTTTAGTTTTAGGAACTCTACCTGCCTGCTTGGGAGCAAAATGGGCCAGATGAGCCGTCTTCTTTCAGGAGAATTTCACATGGGAATTTATTCGGTGTCCATCTCTCCACATGCCATCTAACACCAAATTCTTATAAAATCAGGAATATGAATGAATAACTCCTGCCACTAAGTGTTGCAAAAGGCTTTAAACATTTCAAAGCAGTCCTTCAAAGGGCACCTAGTCAAACCCTGTTCCCCTGCCCCGTCTCCCCGTCTCCCACAGGCTTAGCCTTTTTTCTTGTGCTGTTTCTACTCAGAGATGTTTGGGAAAGGTGCAGCTTAAAGGACAGCCTCATGCTGGGCTCAATTAGATGTTCCCCACAGGAAATGAGGACATTCCTGGATTCCTGACATTCCCATTACTGCCCAGCTAAACACTCCAGGTGTCAATCTTCCCAAGGGGTTGGGGTGGGGGTTGTGGGGTAGGGCAACGGGGGCACTTGACACACAACACTCTTTACAAATTCAAAACTGAATCTAAGCTTCTAGGAAGACTCCTAGATGAGGAAAAACAGCCTAAACAGCCAAAAGAGGAGATACTCAAGTATTCATTTTGAGCAACTTTACAAAGACAGCTCAGCGTCCTCTTGGCAAAGTCTGGAAGAGCTGTCTGCATTGGATTGAGAGTATGGCTGATGATAGGCAGGGCTTATAGGTAGAAGAGAGGGCTTAGAGTCAATCTCCAGACACACACTCAGACATATGCACAGACATACATAAACCTCTCCCAGACACACATACACATACAGAGAGACACCCAGACACTCATACATCTCTCCCAACACACATACACATAGACACCCTGACATGCATGTACACAGACAACAGGACACACACAGAGACACTCAGACTCATACAGAGACACTCATATACATGCATACACACACAGAGGAAGAGAGAGACTATGGGTTTTTTTGCAGTGAAAGTGAAAATTTACCAAGGGCTCACAATTGATATTTCTTTCCAGCATATATTTGTGGTGATATTTCAGAAGTCTAAGTGGTCATCTATGCTTTTATTTACTTATTTTTAAAGTTATTTATTTTATTTTATGTAACAGGGTTTTGCCTGAATGCATGTTTGTGCACCACATGCATGCAGTGCCCAGAAAGGCCAGAAGAAGATGATAGATCCATGGTTGAGAGCAACTATTTGAGTGCTAGGATCCAAACCCTGGTCCACTGCAAGAGGAACAACTACTCTTTTAACTGTTGAGCCATGTTTTCAACCCTTGCACTATGCTTTCTCAGTATCTGAAGCCAGATGTGGTAGAAGACACACACTTTTAATTCCAGCACTGTAGAGTCTGGGACAGGAGGATCACGAGTTTGAGGCCCATAGTAAGACTCTCTCCCCAAATAAAGAGATGAAACAAACCAGACATTTTGTTTCTGTAAGCCTCTGTAAGCCTCGTTTATCCCTTTAGAAGATGGCCTCACAGGAGGGGAGCACCTACTTCTCAGACACTTGGACTGTTATGTACTGTGCGAGGTAACCTATTAAAGGACCTTGCTGAGGATCTTGTTTGTGGCGGATGACACACACCTATAGTCCTGGCTATACTTAAAGGTTGAGTCTGGAAGTTCAAAACCCAGTAGTTCAAAAGTTAGTCTGGATGAAATCAGCAGCAAAAGGATGTTTGTCTTAATAATGCAGCTTCTGTGATATTAAGTATTTTTGCCTGTTTTACCTCAATTTGAACAAATAGGAGAAGTCTGTGTGCATGCTGGACAACAGCCCTCCAGTGCCAGCTGGTTAGTGTTGGGTGCGTGACTCAGAGTCATGTTGGAATTCCTAAGCGATCCTAAATCATGTTGTCAAATTCTCCAGTCTCAGGAGTCCTGGGCCCATTACAGGACACCTGCTGTATATAGGGACTGGTACCAAGGACTATTGAGTGCAGAAAAAAGATCGACTCTTGGCTTTGACCATGGCTTTAAATAAAGGGGTGGAAAACAAGAAAGAATAGGATGGAATCTTGAATAAAACAGTGAAAGAGCATTATTCTTTGTACCTTGAATGTAGAATTTGTTTTTATTTCATAATTCTGCTAGCAAACATGACTGTTAAAATGATGTATTTATATATGTAATAATTTAGAAATTCCATTTTATAGTTTTCCTATTCTAAGGTGAAATAATGAATTTAATAATTTGGGAGGTGGGACATATTGTATTCTATTGGAGGTGTCAGGTTTGAGTCCTTCAAAAATAAAAAAAATCTGTTTTTTTAAAAAGATAGCTCTTGAAACCCATCGTCACTTAGATTTCCAATGCTAATTAAAATTCCTTTATTTTTAAATTAAAATCACCAATGCCTTGAGGGACTTCTCAGAAAATGCGGTATTGGGTATTAACTTTCACAGTTCTGAGCACTGTTAGTATCTATCTGGCAAGTGTTGGAAAGATCAATGGAAAACTAAATATTCTAAATTTAACACAAATATACTTCTTTTTGATTAAGAAAATAAATCAGATTTTTCAAAGTAAAAAAAAAAAGTTAGTCTGGGCAATATAGCAAAAACCTCAGCACTTAAAATAAAATAATAGTAATAATATAGTTCAATCCATAATTATTTTTCTTTTATTCTAAATTTTGGATTTTTTCGGGGGGAGGAGGTATAGGTTTCTTTGTGTAGCTCTGGCTGTCCTGGATTAGCTCTGTAGACCACCAGCATGGTCTTGAACTCACAAAGATCTGCCTGCCTCTGCCTCCTGAGTGCTGGGATTAAAGATGTATGCCACCACTGCCTGGCTCATAAGTAGTTTTCAAGGGGAAGGAAAAGTCTATTTGAAACCATAACTGTAAGACACCCATGAAGTTTTGGATAAACAAAATGATTCAAGGACATTCTTCATGCTGCCTTTAATTGTACCCCTCTTCTAGACTATAAGCCTGTAACTCCTGAGTATTTTTCAATGGTTCCTTTGGACTATTTTCACTTATTTTTTAACCAACTCTCTGTTCTTTACAGTATGCTACATTTCATTTTAATTTTGCTATTGTTTCAGTTTGTGATTTTTCAGATATTTTTCATAGTCATTAATAACATTCCTCCCAAACGTCCCCCTCCCTCCCCAAGCAATTTTGTCCAAGTTTGGTTTATTAAACACAAACAGCAAATGTTTCCAGCTGCCCACAGTTACTCACTGTAACCCTTAAATTTGTCCTTGCTCTGTAGGGGTTGGTTCTGATGCTAAAGTCCTGTTCCCCAGTTGATCCTTGATCCATCAATAAAGATGCTAGCTGCCAATGAGCTGGGTGGAATAGGTTGGATTTCTGGTCCCTGCAGCCAAGCAGGACAGAGAGGAAAGGAGTTTTTGACATGCTTTGGAGGAGAAAAGCCAACCACCCATGTGAGACCTTGGGATGTTGAGCTGGGACTAAGGTGACTGAGCAACTGAAGCTAGGGCAGGTTGAGAGGTGATTAGCTAAGACTACTGGGAAGGGCACACTAGCCGGGGTAGATTGGAGGCACCCAGTATTGGTATCAGGCTCTGAACCCAGTGACATCACATCTAGGCGACCCCTACATCATTGCCAAGGCAGCCGCCATACATTCCCAGAATCCACCTGGCTACCTCACCTTTACCTGGGAGAGGCTATGTCACCGCCCATATAAAACAGGCAGAACCCCCTGACCTCGCTCTCTTCTTCCATCTTCTTCTTCTACTTCTTCCCCCTCCCCCATCTTTGCCCTATCTCCTGAATAAACCCTCCCCCCTTGGAACCATTTGGTCTGGTGTGGTCTGTTCTAAGCCTCACACCGATGTCTAACACTGGTGCATTGGCCAGGAACAAAGACTTTGGGAACCTCGATCCACCATGCAGCCGCTGGCAGCTGCAGCCACTGGCTGCTGTGACCATACAGGACCGATGCCACATGGCCCGCAGCCACTGCTACACCACGTGAACTCCATCAGCTGCTACCTGCCATCACTGACCACGTGAATTTCTACTGCTGCTGAAGACCAACTCCACCCACCGCTGCAGGCTCATGGAACTTCCACCATGTGAGCTGTGCCAGTGCAGCCCCAAAGTTGTGCTCTGCCACATGGGCTAGGCAGCCAGTCAGGCCTACACAGACCTCACAGTTCCACCTTTCCTGATACCAGACTACAGAAGCCCACAAACACACACCGGCATATTGATTGGTAAGGAGCTTCCAATTGGCAGGAGGAACCCTAAATGCCCAGAAAGCACCTGGCCAGCCTTTCCTGGGCTGAGGAGTTGGCGTTTCAATGTCCCCGTCCATATGACTGGCCTCCTGGCTGACCTACGACTTAGGACTTTGGCTGTTGGGTGACTTCCTTCCTTGAAAGCAGTTCATAAACCTCCCCCAAGCTCTTGCAGCAGCTGGAAAATCCTTGGTACCAGGTTGAACTGCTTTCTGGTGATCTCTGGGAGTTCGCTGAGGCCCCTAGATATTCTCGTGACCTGATATCTTGGCTGCCTGCCTGATTCATTAATGACTTTTCTCTTGGGACGCTGATATGAATAGATCAATAAAAATCCCCCCCACCCCACCCCCGTCACCCAATGGGCGCTACATTGTCTTCGACTGTACCCCAGACACCCCACTGGGTTGTCTCCTGAAAAACCTCAAATCTCTAAAATTAATGCCTGATTTGAGGCCTTCCAAATTGATATACCTCTACAATAAGGTCTGGATTCAATACCCTCTAGATAATGGTTCAAAATGGCCACCTAATGGCATGGTAGACCCAATCATTTTAAAAGGTCTTCATACATACTGCCAGCAGTCTGGTAAATGGAAAGAGGTTTCCTATATCCAAGCATTCATCTACCTTCATTCTAATACCTCTATGTGTTCTGCCTGTTCCCCACCCCAGGTTCTTTTAGCCATGAAACCTACTCAACCATCGTCAGTTGACATTACACCTTTAGATCCAGTTGATAAACTGCCTCCCTTCCATTGCAGACCTGTTTCTATGTCGCCAAAAACCCAAACTGCCACCTCTGTTTTTCCTTCTCACCAGGATACCTCAGAGTCTACTAGCCTGACCTCTCCAGACTCCTCCCCTCTTTCTGTGCCAGCTGCAGGCCACTCTAATTGGCCTGCGTTAGCACCAACCTTTACCCCTCCTATCACGAGTTCTAACGTCACAGCCAAACTTCCAACTCCTTCTCCTCCAGGGACACCTAAACCAGCATCTGTCCCTCCTCTAAGGGAAGTGGCTGGGGTTCATGGTCTGGTCAGAGTACATGTTCCTTTCTCACTGAGTGAACTTTCTCAAATAGAGAGCAGACTGGCAGCCTATCTCTAATTCCTCTGCCTTTATCAAAGAGTTCCAGTACATCACTCAATCTTATAGCTTTATTTTCCATGATGTGCATATGATTCTCACAATTTACTTCCTGATGAACACAGGCGAGTTTGGGAAGAGGCAAAAACGCATGCAGATCAGATTCATCAAACAGACGGAACATATCTAATTGGATCTGAGGCAGTTCCTCACCAGGATCCTCGAAGGAATTATAATTCCACAGGTTACGGTATCTTAGCTAGAGATAGATTTATAACATGTCTTTTGGCAGGCCTAAGAAAGGCAGCCTTAAAGCCAGTAAACTTTGAAAAACTCCAAGAGGTTGTTCAGGACAAACAGGAAAACCTATCTCAGTTTTTAGAATGCCTTACAAAGGCTTTATTGCAGTATACCAATCTGGACCCTGAAAACCCAGAAGGTAAGCAACTTCTGATGACCTATTCTTTTCCCCAGAGCTACCCCAACATAAAAGCTAAACTTAGGCAATTGGAGAGGGGGCCCATAATTCAACAGGGAGAAGTCATGGCACTGGCCTTCAAGGTGTACCATGAGACAGATGAGAAAGCCTGAAAACAGAAATACCACATGCTGGCAAAGGCTATCTGACCAGTCTCAGCCACTACCCCAAACTCCTGGTCTTTGAAGGCTCAGGACCACCAGGCCCCTGCTATAAATGTGGTCAACAAGGTCACTGGGTGAGGGTTTGCCCCAACCCCAGCAAGCCAAGGGGACCATGTCCTGGGTGCCATCAGAAGGGACATTGGGCTGTCAATTGCCCTCATGTCACTCAGAACAGAGGGACATTGCTCCCAGAAAACCCTTCAGCTGACCTTCTAGGATTGGCTATGGAGGATTGTCAGGGACTGAGCTCTCTCGACCAGACCATGCCTATCACTAGCAGGGAGCCCCGGGTAGCTATTATGGTATGTGGAAGACCCATCTTCTTCTCTTGGACACTGGGGCCACTTACTCGGTCCTGATGGAGTTTTGGGGACCCACTTCACCTTCATGTTTTCCTGTTGTCGGGGTAGGAGGACAATTTTACCTTCCTCACCAGACCTCCCCACTTAGTTATATTTTTAGGGGTGTACCTCTCACCCATTCCTTTTTGGTAGTGCCTACATGTCCTGTCCCCTTATTGGGAAGGGATATTTTAGCTAAGTTGGGAGCCTCTATTTCCTTTGCTCCCCCAATTCGCTTAAACACAAGCTGACCAGAAGTTCCTCTGCTCCTTCTTCTAGCCAGTCAACCTACTAACACTAACATGTTATTTCCCTTACCAGCTTCTCATGTGGACCCCCGAGTTTGGGACATCCAGAATCCCTCTGTTGCTAAACATCATTCTCCTGTTGTCACCCAGTTACTGGATTCTATCAGGTACATCACCCAAGCTCAATACCCTCTCTCTTTCCAGAGTCTCAGGGGACTCAAGCTTATCATTTCTGACCTCTTAGGGAAAAAACTTCTTCGCTCTACCTCTTCCCCTTTTAACGCCCCTATACTAACAGTTAAGAAACCTAATGGTACCTATCAGCTGTTCAGACCTCAGACACATGAATTCTGCAGTAGTACCTCTCCATCCTGTTGTGGCTATCCTTACACACTTCTTTCTACTATCCCTCAGGACTTCTCATTTTTCAGTCTAGATCCAAAGATGCTTTTGTCTATCCCTCTAGACACCCAGTCACGGGACATATTTGCCTTTACCTGGACAGATCCTGACACCCACTTTTCTACCCAACTTACCTGGACTGTTCTACCTCAGGGATTCTGGGACAGCCCACACCTATTTGGCCAGGCCCTGGCTTCTGACTTGCTCTCTTTATCTTTCCTTATATCTAAGATTGTACTTTACGTAGATGATGTCCTTCTCTGTAGCCCCTCTCTAGAGATTAGCCAAACTGACACAGCTGCTCTTTTAAATTTCCTTTCTAGTCAGGGCTACAGGGTCTCACCTTCCAAAGTCCAACTGTCCACTCCTCAGGTCACCTATTTGGGACTAACAATTACCCCAATCCACCTTAGAAAGCATCTGATTCAGTTTCTAACTGTCCCTTCTACAAAAGAAGAGATTTTATTATTCCTAGGAATGACTAGCTTTTTGCGTTCCTGGGTTCCTTCCTTTTCCCTATTTTCTCACCCCTTATATGAAGCAGCATTAGGTCCCACCCATGAACCTCTTCTCAAACCTGTTACTAAGCCCTTTCAAAGGCTCCAACAGGCTCTCCTTAAGGCCCTAGCCTTACATCTCCCTGACCTGACCCATCCCTTTTCTCTCTACGTAGCTGAAAAGAAGGGATTTGCCCTTGGAGTCTTAGGTCACCAACTGGGACCATCTTTTGTAGCACACTTGTCAAAAAGACTAGATCTAACCATCCAGGGATGGGCACCTTGTATTTGTACCTTAGCCACTGCTGAACTCCTTATTTGAGAGTCAAAGAAACTAACCTTGGGATCACCTATAACTGTCCTCTCTTCTCACAACCTGTCACAGCTCCTAACTTATAAAGGCTTACAGACTATACCTCCCTCCAGGGTTCTTTCTCTTCAGGTAGCTCTAATAGAAGACTCCACCCTCACCTTTCAATCATGCCCACCTCTTAATATTTCCAACCTTTTTCCTCAACCTAATACTGACTACTCCCTATCTCACTCCTGCACTGAAACTTCAGAGGAACTATTACCTCATCCTTCAAACATACAGGAGGGTACATTGCCTCAAGTCATCTATACAGATGGAAGCTTCTTTCTATATGAAGGATCCAGGAAAGCTGCCTATGCTATAGTGCCAGACACCAAGTGGTGGAGACATGGGCCCTTCCTGCTCATACTACCAACCAACAGGCTGAACTAATAGCCCTTACCCGTGCCTTCCAGATGGCACAAGGACAATCCCTCAACATCTACACAGATTCCAAATATGCTTTCCATATCCTCCTGTCCCATGCTGGTATCTGGAAGGATCATGGGTTACTTACCACAAAAGGAGGATCAGTAAGTAATGCAAACCAAATTTTGGCCTTGCTAAAGGCCTCCCATCTCCCCACAGCTACTGGGATTGTCCACTGCAGATCCCACCAGATGGGTGACTCTATTGTCTCCAAGGGAAACAACCAAGCTGATGAGACAGCTAGTGCTGCGGCCCTTAGGGGTCTAGACTAATCTCACCCTCCCCAGGACATTCTTACACTGCAACCCACATCCCCACCTACATCCCCTGACACTCATCAAACTCTGTCC
This sequence comes from Mastomys natalensis, assembly GCA_021653895.1. Taxonomy (NCBI): domain Eukaryota; kingdom Metazoa; phylum Chordata; class Mammalia; order Rodentia; family Muridae; genus Mastomys; species Mastomys natalensis. The sequence continues at coordinate 834,871 of JAJTUV010001347.1, forward strand.
CATCTTCACCAACTCTTTCATCCTAACAGCCAAGCATTGTCTTATTTTGTTAAGACCCACCTATAACCTACCCCTGAGGTCTTAAGTTTCTTAAAATCTATCACTTTCTTGCAAAATCTGCCAGATGTCAGATCTCAACTCAAGGTATCGTAGCACCCCTTTTCCTACCCATTAGGCTAGAGGTTCCCTTCCTAGAACTGACTGGCAACTTGACTTTACCCACATGCCCACTGTCAAACGTGCCAAGTACCTCCTGGTCTTGGTGGACACCTTCTCAGGCTGGGTAGAGGCTTTTCCCACAACTAACAAAAGGGCTCAGACAGTCTCTGATCTCCTCCTCCAAGAGATCATCCCCCGATTTGGTGTCCCAGCCTACCTTCAGTCAGACAATGGTCCTGAATTTACTTTCCAAGTTTCTCAAATTCTATCTACGGCCCTAGACATCCTCTGGCATTTTCATATTCCCTATCACCCTCAATCTTCAGGTAAGATAGAAAGAACTAACTGCTCTTTAAAAACCACTCTTTTCAAGCTGTCACAGGAACTTCATCTTGACTGAGTAAAACTCCTGTCTCTGGTTCTTCTCAGGCTACGAGCTCTCCCCAAGCGGCCTCTCCTCATCTCACCCTCTGAACTCATGTATGGACATCCAGTTCTAACTCCTGGTCTTTCACCTAAATGCTCTCCCCTCCCAGATCATCTACTCACCCCATTACTTTGCCACCTCCGTTCTCTCCTTTGGAACTTTGCTGACCACCATCTACCTCGACCACACACTGCCTCCTGTCCACTGCCTGTCAACACTGGAGACCAAGTCCTTCTCTCCCCTCCAGATCATCGGCCCTCACCCCTCTCTCCCAAATGGCAGGGCCCTTTTAAGGTAATTCTTGTGACACCTACAGCTGCTAAACTCGAGGAACTCCCTCATTACGTCCACTTGTCTCAGCTCAAGCCTTTCATCCCTCCATCTAAAACTGACTCTTCCTCATACATGTCGACCCTAACAGGACCATGCTCTATTAAGCTCCAGAGGACATCGAGATCACCCACCTTGTCCTCAATCCCAGAAAATGAGACTCCACTCCGGCTGCAGAGCTCGACCTCACTGGACTACACATGGGTTTCTCGTCCTCCCCCTGCTGCTTGTTTCCATCCAGGTCAGCCCTTACGTCTGGAGGTTCAAGAGACTCCCAGAGATAACAATCAGTCTTTCTAAACAGGGTCAGGAAACTGCTCCACAGCCGGATGCTGAGAATCAATCCAAATTGTTATAATCCCTATATCTGTTATCCTATCTAAATATTATGTTCTCTATACTTGCTTTCTCTTTGACCAGATAGAAGATTATTGTAGAAACTGGCCAGACGATTATGGGGGCTTCCCATATTGGTCTTGTCAGACACATATGCTAGGATCACGGACCAACCATTTCTTCTACCAACACCACAAGACACTCTTTTCTACATACAAGACCCACGGGATTCCAGCTGTGGTGCTTCAGAACCGATGGGGGCCAGATGTCCTAAGAGCTAAAGAAGATGGTCTTCGCTGGTTCCTCCAAGAATGTCATTTTTAGGGAACGTGAGACCTCCAGCACTGAGATTTCTTTTTTTTGTAACACCTTTTTAGTCATCCTCCTGGTGTTATTATTTCTGAACAAACTATTAATCAGTTCCTGTTACAGGATTACCAGTCGCTGTCCACAGAGGAATCTGATACACACATCTACCAAGTGGACCCCAATGGTGAAAGCCAGCTACTCCCCACAATGGACTATGCCCCTACACAGCAGGAAGTAGTTTAAGAGACATGGCGCCCGGACTCCCCTTTCACCATTGGCTTCTCCTCCCCCTTTTTTTCTTCTCTTTATAATAAGAAAAAGGGAAATATGTTGGTATCAGGCTCCAAACCCAGTGACATCACATCTAGGTGACCCCCACATCATTGCCAAGGCAACTACAATAAATTCCCAGAATCCACCTGGCTACCTCACCTTTACCTGGGAGAGGCTACATCACCGCCCATATAAAACAGGCAGAACCCCCTGACCTAACTCTTCTTCCATCTTCTTCTTCTACTTCTCCCCTCACCCCAATCTTTGCCCTATCTCCTCAATAAATCCCGCCCCCTTGGAACCATTTGGTCTGGTGTGATCTGTGCAAAGCATCGTGTGAACATCTAATACCCAACAGTTGAGCCAAGAAGGCAGGTCGAAATTAAGCAATGTTTGTGTCTGTGCTTTTCATCCGCAGATCTAATATTCTCTGGGGCTGGCTTAGCAAGGTAGCAAAAGCTGCATGCAACATTGCTCTTCATAAACTGAACCATGTAGCTCTTGCCCCTTCATCATTCCAATGTGGTCATGTATTACTAAACCAGGCCACCATCCAAAAACAACACTGCAAGCAATTAATGAGACCAAGTTGGTCTACTGATTCCCCAACACAGACAGGTGCCAAGTGGGTTGTGAGGGGCAGAGAGCATCTATGACATCCAGGGTGATACTAAGTGGGATAATGAGGGATTCCAGAGTCATGGAGAGGTTTATTTTGTTTCTGTAATTACTGTTTGGTGGTGCTAGAAACTGAACCCTAGACATAGCAAACAGTGATTAGGCAAGTTCTCTACCTAATTCTAAGTTATATCTCTAGCTCTTTCTTAGGGAAAGTATGACTTTTTTTTTTTTTTTTTTAAGTAAGTAGATAGTGAGGCGGTGGCACTTGGGAGGCAAAGGCAGACCAGTCTCTGTGAGTACAAGGCCAGTCTGGTCTACAGAGCTAATTCTAGGATAGCCAAGGCTATACATAATACCCTGACTGAAAAACCAAAACAAACAAAATCAAGTAGAGACTGGTAAATAAATAAAAGGTATCATTAGAGTAAATAGAGAAAATAAAAACAGAGAGGACTTCTGTAACAACGTACTTCTGTAATCCCAGCAAATAAGAGACTAAGGCAGAAAGATCCACAAACTTGAGGTCAGCTTGGACTACACAGTGAGACTCTACTCAGGCATGTGCACATACACACAAACACACACACACACACACACACACACACACACACACACACGAGTGGCTCAGAAAAGGCTCTCTGTCAAGCTGTAACCATAGTTACACAAATTAGCTTTGCAGAGTGAGGCCAAAAGATGCTGACTCAAAAGTCTGATTAAAACCTGAGAATGCTCACTTAATTATCTCTTCAAAGTTTCCTCTTGCTGAGGCTTTTGTTGTGTAACAAATCAATGGCAAAATTGTCAGGCTTCACTCTGTCATCATTTTTAGATGTCTTTCAGAACTTTCAGAAAAGAACAACTTTGACATACAGTCTAAAAGAAAATAGACCTAGTTGAGACCAAATGTAATAATGAGTCTCTAAATGAAAAAGGGATAACTGAACAAATAAGAGATTGGTATGGATGGAGCTAGAAAATATCATCCTGAGTGAGATGACCCAATCACAAAAGAACACACATGGTATGCACTCACTGATAAGCGGATATTAGCCCCAAAACACACAATACCTAAGATGCAACGCATAAACCTCATGAAACTCAAGAAGAAGGAGGAAGACCAAAGTGAGGGTGCTTTTGCCCTTTTTAGAATGAGTATCAAAAGATTCAACCAGAGCTCCCAGAATCTAAACCTCCAGCCTGAGAACAGACAGGGGCAAGCTGTCCTCTGAGAGGCTCTAACCAGCAGCTGACTCAGACAGATACAGACATCCAGAGCCAAACAGTGGATGGAGCTTGAGGACTCTTATAGAAGAATAGGTGGAAGGATTGTGGGCCCTAAGGAGATAGGAACTGCACAGGAAGATCAACAGAGTAAACGAACCTGAACCCTTAGAGCTCTCAGAGACTGTATCACCAACCGTGGAGCATACCTAGTCTACAAAGATCTACCTCCATGGGCTGAACCTAGGCCTCCCTGCACATATGCTGTAAATGTGCAGCTTGGTTTTCATGTAGGTCTCAAACATCTGGAGTAGGGGCTATCCCAAAACATGCAGCCTGTATATGGAGTATGGTCTTCTAAAAAAAAAAAAAAAAGAGATTGATATGGTATATTCTAGAGCACCAAAGATCAAGCATTTTCTTTTTTACTGTAATCTGTGCTGAATCTGGAAAATAACCGATATTATGATATAAATAATCTGGACCTTGTACAGTAAATGTTTCTGATAACTATGAATGAATAACTTTTAAAAGGCCCACTTGATAATTATCTGAGAATTAATCCCTGGCTCATCTGTATGTCATTCAAGTTGTTTTTATTTTATTTGTATAAGTAAGACCTCTCTAAAATAAGACAATAATATAACTTTCTTTCTTTTTTTTTTTTTTTTTTTTTTTTTTTTTTTTGAGACAGGGTTTCTCTGTGTAGCCCTGGCTGTCCTGGAACTCACTCTGTAGACCAGGCTGGCCTCAAACTCAGAAATCCACCTGTCTCTGCCTCCCAAGTGCTGGGATTAAAGGTGTGCGCCACCACCGCCCGGCGATAATATAACTTTCTATGGTATCCAGTTTTTTTTTTGCAAAAATGAAAACCAACACCATAGCCATATTTGGAGGCAAAGTCATACACTCCCAACTCCTTAGGAATGAGGTTTCACACTTGGATGTTCTGAAATGGTGTACAAAAATGCCAAGAGTGTTAACCCCAAATTCACAAATGTGAAATACAGCACAGTGCCTACCCAGCACCTTTGTACTAGGACCCCTCTGCACCAAAAACTCTTCATGGTAGACTTACTCTACCTTGATGGTGTAAGCAGCTTATTGGACAGGGTAGGATGTTGAGGCTCACAATCGTCAACAAGTATTTTCCAGTAATGAGTGTCACCAGGGGAAGGGCCCATCAGGTTGCCCCACATGTAGACAAACACTTTCCACCTTTTAGACTCCATTAACTGACTGCAGAGAGACTGTTCAACCCTACAAATGCCTAAGAAATAGGCTCTATGGCTCTGTTGCATTCAGGAACTACACTGAAAACCTATTTACCTTTTTAAGAATTTGGTCAGAGTTCTAGAACCTGTAAAAATGCCCCGGCTTCCCCAGTGGGAGGCCTGGGTAGGGATGCTAGAGCCATGTTAGGGTTCCTAAGCTGCAGGATGCTCTTCCCAGGCATAGAAGATATGTCTCCTTAACCTAATGTAAGATCCTATCCCCAGACACTAGCCTGATAGAAAACTCAGACTTTTCTAACCTCAGATCCAGTTCATTAACGTGACTAAGGACTCAGTGTATACATACAGACAGTCTAAACCATCTACATCTCACCTTCTACATCTGTGGAATTAAACGCAGTTTTCTACTCCAGCCTTATGGAAGAAGGCTTCACTATTTTTTAAAAACACAACCCAAAAACTCCGTAGCAGGATCATCTTTCTTTTCTTTTCGTTGGTTGGTTGCCTTGTTTGTTTTGAGATAGGGTCTTATGGAACTGGCCTGAAATTCATTATGTAGCTGAGGATGACCTTGAACTCTTGGTCCTCCTGCCCCCATCTTCCGAGTTTTGGGATAAAGGGTGTGTGCCACCATGCCAGGCTCAGGAACCTCAAGGTTTCTCAGCTCAACTTGTGCCCAAATCCTCTGTCTGTACTGTCTGGTACCATTCACTCTCTTCCTCCTTTCTGTTTATGCTCTCTGGACATTTCTCAGTTCATTACATGAGAAGACTCTGAGTCACCAGTTGGCAATTCCAATGTGTAATTTAACCCCATAAACTAAACTTGTTTTCAAAATGTGCTAATTTTTATTTTTGCACCAGCTCCCTACCCTCCTAACTAGTAATGGGTTCATAAAATTAACTGAATGCTTTCTGTGTCACCTTTTTAATTCTGTAACCTTAATTTTTGTTTGCTGAATGTTTTTATTTTGTAGTACTAGGCAATGAACCCAGGTCTTCACGCTGCTAGCTGCTAGGGTTCTAAAGGTATCCCTATAACGTTTTAAGATTTTATACTCAGAGTCAAGGTCTCACTAAGGTGAACTTGTGATTCTCCTGTTTCAACCTTAGGAGTTGTTAGAATTACAGACATGCACAACTACACCATGTTTTCTCAACCAGGCAGGCTGGCACAAACCTGTAATGCCAAGAGACCTCAAAACCTCTTTCAGTTCTTCACATGTCTACTGATTCCAAAACACATAGTCATCTCAATATTTATTTTCCAATATTTTCTAGTCCATGTGTTTTGTGTTCCTTTGTAATTCTTGGTTTCCTCTTCATTTCTACTACTATCCTTCTTAGTGACTCACCCTAAGGGAAATCAGAACAACACACCGTATGGACCAGAAACCTGCTGGTGTGTGGAGGAGGTGGGGAGGGTTAGGATCCAGGGTGCTCTGCTAGGGCATGAATGGAGAATTATGCCCCTTGTGTGGCTGTGTTCCCATATTAAAGCACCATTTCTTTTCTCAGAAAAAAAACACAGAAATATGTTGGCTCCAGACGGAAAAAAAAAAAAAAAATGCTACAATTATGGAGCCAGAGCAGCTGGGGCTGTTAACTTTAATCAAAGTTCAGCCAGGATGTTTCAAGTAATAGGAAGTAGATTTAGAATCTCTTTATATTCCAACCCCATGCCCACCCCACTCATCCTTCTTTATTTCTTATGACCAAGGCATAAAAACAAGCTGTTGCCTTCATCCCCTTGAACTGTGTGGATGGAGCAGCAGTGCTTTCCTGATGTTTCTCAGTCACACTGGAGAGCCTGAAAAGCTGAGTCAGAATGGAGATGAAGTACTGGGTAGGTGGGGGCTGAGAGTTCCCTGTGCCTGCTGGAACAGGTTACCATACACACCATACATTTCTTCCCTTGAGGTTCTGGCAAATCTAAATGAAGTCAAACTAGGCACAATAGCACTTGTGTGAAAACTCAGCACTTGGGATACAGACGTATGAGAATCCTAAGTTTGAGGGCAATCTAACCTTCATGGCAAAATCATGTATCATACCAACAAGACAGAGTTGCCTATGTCAGCCCTCCCAAAAGTAACTAAAAGCCAAGAGTTCATGAAAATTGGCTCTTATGCATGGATATCTGGCACTAACTAAATGTGTTCCGACCTTGCATTCTATTTATTATATAACAGCAGAGATCACAAGAACAGTAATGGGAAGACAGAGGGTAAGTGCTAATTCTCTGTGGCTGCTATAACAGGTTCCTACAAACAGGGAGGCTCAAACATGACACTTTTCTCCTCTTATAATCTGAAGTCAGCTTCAGTTGGCTCAAATAAAGAGGTCATATAGACTGCTCTCTCTCTCTGGAGGCTCTAGAGGAAGAATACACTCCCTTACCTTCTTAAGCATTTAAAAGCTACCAGAATTCCTTGACTTCAGGACCCTTCCAATTCTGCTTCAGTCATTTGGAAACACCAGTCTGATATTAAGTTTCCCTGTGCCTCCTTTTCATAAGGACACTTTGTGGCAATTAGGGGCCAGGTGAGTAATCCAGAATAACCTTTGCATCTCAAACTCTTCAGTTTAATCATGTCTTTTTTGCCATGTAACCTCAGTTTCCAGGGATACAGATGCTGATACCTTTAGGGGGGGTATTACATAGACTCCCATAGTGCTCTTACTCAGTTGGGTTCCTGGAAAAAGAAGTTTCCCTCCCATTCATCTAATGCTAATTTATGAGTGTAAGGCCTAGGAATAGGCAAGACACAGGAAAAGCTGGTTTGTGAATACCAGCAGAGGGACTTTCTTAGTATTCTGCTCCTTTCTGGTCATAGATTTCCCATTCCCAAAGTAGCTGGCAGCTGAGCTGTCTGTAGTTTGTACTCAGCAGACACATAAACATCACATCACTTTTCCTTTTCTTGGATGCAGCTCTTGTTTCACAAACCCTCAAAGTTATACAATTATCCACCTGTCACATAGAAGCTCAATTTTGAACTACAATTGGACTTCAAAGTCCCAAATGTTCACTTGTGTCAAAGTCTCACTATGTTACCATAGTAAAAGTCTGTTACTACGTCCTAGACTAAGTGAAGGGAAAGAACCAAGCTTTGCCGGGACTCACCAAATCTCTTGTAACCGAAGGACTGCACCTCCTCTTCCTCTGCAAAGTCGTCTGTAGAAGAAAACACACACAGTGTTAGCCCTGGCAGAAGCACAGTAGCACAGAATGAGGGCGGGATGCAACCAACTGTCCTGACCCTAACTAGTAACACCCTTCTCTTCCCTTAAGATGCCTGTCAAAATGGCTTTCCTTCTGCTCCTGGACCTCCCCTGGCTTTCTGAGGAGGATCATTGGCCCTCTGCATTGGCTAGAATGCTTTTCCTTCTTTTTTTTCCCCCCCCACTGAAGGACAGCGGGAAGGATCGAACACGGGATGGACAGAGCGCCCTAGCGACAGAGCGCGAGCACTACAGCGATGTGCCACCGCAGGCCGGTATGCTTTTCCTTCTTAATAATGACTTCCAATCCAGGTCCTAGCTAACTTCAACTCCTGGACCACCCAGCCTCTCTCTATCACACCCATTCATTTCGCATTACTCTCTGATATCATCTTCACTTATTTACATGTGTACACACATGTGGACATACATGTTCACTGCTGTCATTGTACTTCCTATATTGACAGACATAAATAAACTCCCATTGCTTATAATGATGCTTGTTGAATAGCAGGAGCTTAATAAAATGGTGGTGAGAGAATGGCAGAATTAACCAATTGTCTAAGTTAAGTTAAGGAACAGCTCAAGCTGTCCCCTTAGATATTCTCAACAACTACTGCAGCATCTCAGAACCCCAAGATTGCTCTTGAAATTACAATGAGATTCTTCCCCATTCTTCTGTAAGATAACTGAGGTTAACAGATAGTTCCCAGCCTGACAACAGAATCACAGTAGTGACAAGAGATTTATCAGCCATGATAAATCAGCTCTTCCTACCAAAAGCCATCAAGTCATCTGAACTCAGACATGACTAGATTCCTCACCCAGGGACCAAGAGCTGCTCATTGTATTTCTACCAGAGAAGGGTCTAGAGAGAGTAGGTACGGTAAAGATAGTTTCAGGCCATGCCATTACCAGAAGCCCTGATCAAATACACATTTCTCTATTTACAACAAATAGGGCTATATCCTAATAAACTTACCATGTGTTAAAAGTATTATAGGTTTAATATATCCTATTTTAGATATAGTCAGAAGGAAGCAACCCAACATCATAGCTTAAAAATATAGTAGGCAACTAAAAAACGGTTCAGCAGTTAAGAGCACTTAGTATTCTTACAGAAGACCAAGCTTAATTCCCAGCACCTACAAGTGGCTTACAAGTGCCTATAACTCAGTATACTGTATTAATTGTTTTCATTGTGATGAAAGGGCTGCCCAGCATTGCCAAAAGGACTGTATTGCATATTTCCCTTTTTGGGAAAAACTCAAAGTTAAAATGAAAATACAGTTTCTAAGGCTGAAGAGATAGCTCAGTTGGTCAAGTGCTTGCCCTACAAGCATGAAGATCTGAGTTTAATATCCAGATCTGTGAAGGAAATAGTGAAGAGCTGAAGGAATCATTGAGGGACTAAAGGATACACTAAGGGGCTGAAGGATACAGTGAGGGACTGAAGGATGCAGTGAGGAATTAGAGGATGCAGTGAGGGGCTGAAGGATGTAGCAAGGGACTGAAGAATGCAGCAAGGGGCTGAAGGATGCAGTGAGGGCTGAAGGATGGAGTAAGGGGCTGAAGGATGGAGTAAGGGGCTGAAGGATACAGTGAGGAACTAGAGGATACAGTGATGCAGTGAGGGGCTGAAGGATGCAGTGAGCGACTAGAGGAAAAAAGACACCCACATTTCAACTCAAAGAAAATATCCTACTTTTGGTCTTAACTCTCATCCTCAAAAGATTCGCCATTCTTCCAACATTTGTTTATTGCATCCAACTCTGAACATCAAAAGAATTCTATGAGACGTGAAGAGTCTCATAAAGTTCTGTAATAACTTCTGATAGGCATTATCAAGAAAAGTCTTTGTACAGAAATAAATCAGTTGTTTTCCATGTTTTCTTTGTGAGGGAAAGGGGTTTGGAAAGTGACACCTGGTAGATCCAAAGGCCTAGAGGTGGAACACAGGAGACTATTTAACTTTCTCTCCCTCTTTGTTTTTAAAAGTTGACTGTAGAATCCTCCTTGCTACCTTTCAAAGTCAGTTAAGCATTTGCTTTTACAGAAGACCAGAATTTGTTTTCCAGCACTCACAGTAGATGAGTTACAACTACCTGTAACTCCAGAGCAGGGGATCTTATGCCTTCTGGTCTCTCTAGGAACTGCATTCATAAGCACAAACCCACACAGGGACATACAAACACATAACTTAAAACACATGAAGAAGGAGGAGGAAGAGGAGGAGGAGGAAGAAGAAGAAGGGGAGAAGGAAGAGGAGGAGGAAGAGGAGGAGGAGGAGGAAGAAGAAGAAGGGGAGGAGGAAGAGGAGGAGGAGGAGGAGGAGGAGGAGGAGGGTGGGGTGGGGGTGAGGTGAGCTATGTATGGTAACACATACCCAACATCCAGAAAGCAAAGGAGGAAAAGCCACTGCAAAGTCAAGGCCAGCCTGGTCTATGTAGAGAGTTCCAAGCTGCAGAGGTCTCAGCGTTTCAGAGGTTCTAGGCTGGCCCTCGGTAGCAAGGCACACATCATAGTTACATGATATGTACTGTGGGAAAGCAACACTGCTCCTCTCAGGGACAGAAAAGTGAGAAATAAAAACAAAAACACATTTCACAGAGTGGCAACCTGTAAAGAGATTAGGCTGTGAAGACTGTCTGGCTTTCGTCTATCACCTTTGTGGGCACTGGACTATAAAGACAACCTAGGACAAATAGCTTGCTCTGTAAAGCGTGAGGAAAAGGTTTTGAGAACAGAACATAATACTGCACATGATTATCGGCTGTTTGTAGCCCTGGGGATCCAACCAAAGCCCAGTGGGTGCTAAGTAAGCTCTCTTGCACTGAGCTATATCCCCTGACTGATTTTTACTTTTTTTTTTTTGTTGTTGTTGTTGGTTTTTTAGATAAGTTACTTACATTTTTAGACTAAGTTACTAAGTGACCTTGAACTCACTCTGTAGCCCAGGCTGGCCTTGAATTTGTGATCCTCCTGCCTCAGCCTCCTGAGAAGATGGAATTACAGGCCTGTACTACCAGGTCAAGTAGGGGTATTTATCTTAACTGAAACTTTAGTAGTTTAGGAGCTTACCATGGCCTTTTGCCCTCTAGAATGTACAAAAATGTAAAATATTCAATCTCTTTCCTATGGCTTTTGTACCCTGATCTAGTTTGTCCCAATATTTGCAAGCCCTATCAGCCTTTGAATTTTTCTTTTTCCTGACATTCCTAGATGCCCAACCAAGTCATAAGCTTGACCCTGTTTGCTAACTGAGCATCTGGGAAATCATCAATAGTCTCTGAGGGAAGACAATAGTTAAGGAACTTGGGAGGTGGAGCAGGAGGAACAGACATTCAAGGTTATCCTTGGGTACATAGTGACTATGAGGCTACCCTAGGTGACAGGAGACCCTGCCTCCAAAAACCAACCATCCATAACTAAAAAACCCAACAACAAAAGAGATAGTTGGCAATAATCAAAGGTATACGGGATGAGGGTGTGGGTCAGTGATAGAATATAGGCTTACTGTATAAGACCTTGGATTTGATTCTTAGTACCCCAAACAAGCTGAAAAGCTTTATTATTATTTCAGGAGATTTCTCTTCTATCTTTTCCCCAGGACTGAGGATTCAGCCTAGGACAAGCACTCTACCTCTGAGCTATATCCTTTGCTTAGAAATACATGTATGTGTTTGAAATACATGAATATATTTAGAAATACATATATGCATTTGCCTGTATGTGATTATATGTATATGTGTACATATGTATGTATATGAGTATATACAGCCATATATATATATATATATATATATATATATATATATATATATATATGGAGTTATACTATATGGGGGATGATGCTTTTCCTCATGGGTAGTCTATGGCCCCTGAGACTACCTGACAAGATTCCCAATGCCTTGCATGTTGGTCAAGTGAGTTCAGGGGCTACTGTCCCTGACTATGTTCAAGAATTTGAAGGTAATTGCTGAAGATACCACACACTTCAGACACAGAGCTAGAACCAACCTGGAAGCCTCTTCTCCTGAGGACTAGCTCACATAGTATTCATGATGGCTATTCTTGGTTGTCAACTTGACTACATCTGGAATTAAAAACACAAGCATCTGGGTATACCTATGAGGAATTTTGTTTTTCTTAAATTATTTGATGTGGGAAGACCCACTTTTAATATGGCTGTTTTGAGATGGGAAGATACACCTTTAATCTGGGCCATACCTTCTGCAGTCTATATATAAAGGACATGAAGAAGGAAGCTAGTTCTCTTTGCCTGCTTGTTCTAGTTCCTGCTGGCAAGTCCATTCCTTCACTGGTATTAGAGCCAACTTCTTTGGAAATCAGGCATATATTGAAGACCAGCTGAAACATTCAGCTTCATGGACTGAACTACTTGACTCCTGGACCTTTCATTGGTAGACAGCCATTGTTAGACTAGCTGGACCACAGCCTATAAGCCATTCTAATAAGTCTCATGTATGTGTGTATATAATATGTGTATGTGTGTATGAGTGAAAATTCATTCTAGAACTTCTGTTCCTCTAGAGATCCCTGACTACGGCATCTGAAGGTGCTATATAAGTAACCAAGAGAGAAAAGCAATCAGTTGCCCCGGCCCCTGTTCAGCCTACAAACTACAACAAAGACTGGTCTAGCAAGATATCTGCAATGGTGCAATAGTGGCGCTTTTGTCTTGTAGTAACCAACAGTCATCTAATTGGACTTGGGGTCCTCTCAACAGGAGAAAATTCATGCCTGGTCCAGTAAATCTAACCAAATACACCTGGATGAAATTTTCAAAGACCCTGAAGGAGAACTTACTACTACCATTTTCCTAAACCAATATAATTTCTAACTATATTCTAAGTATATTCCTTATACCCACATATAATTGTAGCTCCCTTGAAGAAGCTTCTTTTTGTGGTGATGGGGACGATTATAGTGACCCATGACTAGTCAAAATGCAGAGAATAAGTGACGCTGGGGTGCCCAACCTCAGTTATTACCTCTATAGCACAGCCCTACATTTAAGATCTGGGAACATCACAGAAGAGGAGGGGACCAAGATGTCTGCTGTGAGGCAGTGTCTTCTAGACATAACAGGAAAGTTGAGCCCATGAAATCTCAACAATATGGTTACTTTAATCAAGACTTGAACAATGATATCATCAGTTGACATGCCAATGTAGATATAAAAAATTTCACAAGGACCCATTCCTAGTTGAAGAGCTATAAGCAATCAATGGCTCTTGAGAATGGAAAATCAGTTTTCTCCAGGGATTAGTTATTGAATCCCAAGTGGCCAGCCCTAAACACATATGGAAACATGAGCAATACTAAATGGGGTATTGTGTATGGTGTATGCGTGTGTAACAATAATTTTAAAAGATGCTATGAATTTCAGAGAGAGGAGGAGGATGTGAGAGAAGTTGGATGGGGGAGAGGGCAGATGGAAATGATATAAATGTTCATGTATAAAATCCTCCAATAATTATTTGTAAAGAGTACTGCTTGCCCAAAGTATTTATTATTGTTTTGAAACTAAAGTTTAGATTATTTTAAGTTATATTAAAGCAATATTCTAAACAATTACCAACGTTGGTGAAACTTTTGGGTGGGAAGTGCTCCTAACTCCTCTTATGAGCACATATGTTCTTGGTAAGCACTCTACAAGTGGGATGGTACACCCCTTTTCACTAAATTGCCTAGTGACCTTGAATTTGTGATCCTTCTCCCTTAGCCTAATAGATGCTCACACCACCAGGACCTGAGAGAACTTTGAATTTAATTTTCTTATACCTATAATATCACACTTGATATTACAGTAGCCCAATTTCATCCTCTGCTTTTCTTCGAAGACATTTTCATCAACAGCATTGTATTAACCACTTTTTTTGTCAAAGGTTTAACTAAGGGTCTATTTGAGTCATGGTTTGAGGATACTATCCACCATGGTGAGAAGGCATGGTCACTCTTCAGTTACCAGCCAGGAGCCACCAAGAGGTTTCCGGAAGCTGACACTCAGCAGTGTGCTTCCTCCTCCTCCTCCTCCTCTTCGTCTTCCTCCTCTTCTGTCTTTGTTTTTGGTTTTTTGAGACAGGGTCTCTCTAAGTCGCTCTGGCTATCATGGAACTCACAAGTAGACCAGGATGGCCTTGAACTAACAGAGACCTGCCTCTACCTCCCAAGTGCTGACATTAAAAGTGTGCCACCACGCACAGCTTTTTTTTTTTCCTTTCTAGTTCCCTGATGTGTGCCATGGCCTGTGAATTATACGCACGTATGCATGCACACTCATATGGAAAGAAAGAAGGAAAGAAAGGAAAAAACAAAGAAAGCTTGCTTAAACTTTTAAAAAGTTATTCTGTCATCATCATTAGACCCACGGGAAACTTTTGTTCTTGAGTAAATTAAATGTATTTTCTATCACTATGTCATCAATCAGTTCAAATCTGTCCTCCAAAAGAAAATATCCCTGTCCCTAACCTGACTACCTAATCCTCACCTAGGGCATGCCCTACCTGCTACCCATAATTACAGTTGCTTATGCATTGTCTTAATCTTGCCCACCTGCCTGCAAGTTCTTTGGGGATGAGCTTCGTTCGTGTTATATGATTATTTCTACATTGACTTGGATTGAAAGTACACACCAAATACTTGTTCAGGCAAAACAAACACAAAAACAACACCAAAACCAACAACAACAAAAAAAGTCCCAACGGGAGCTAGGGTGTAGCTCAATGGCAGAGCATCTGCCTAGCATGTCCAGGCTCCTCAGTGTGACTCCAAGTATCAGCAGTAAAAACAACAAAACTGGAAACCAGTTGAGACTTGGTAGCCCGATTATAAATAATAAATAGAAATACGATATCTTAATGGATAATTGACACTGCTAATGAGACAGACATGATGTCATATGGTTAAAAACTTGTTAGACATGGTTATATCTGTCTTGATACATGTTGTGATTGTGCTTTCTTGGAGGTCATATCCTTATTGCTGTAACAGAAATACCTGACAGGGCAATTTGGGGAGGGTGTGGTAGTCTGAATGAAAGTAGTCTCCATAGGCTCATATATTTAAATAGCTGGTCTCCAGTTGTCAGAACTGTTTTGAAAGGATTAGGAAGTTTGACTTTACTGGAGGAGGTGTGTCTCTTGGGAGGTTTCAAAAGCCTAGTACCATTCCTGGTGTTCTCTCTGCCTCCTGCTTGTGAATCAAGACGTAAGCTGTGAGCTCTCAGCTGTTCCTGTTACCACATTTTTGCTTGGTCATGATGGTCATGGACTGTAGCTCTCTGAAAGTATAAGCCCAATATAATACTTGTGTACTTGCTTGCTTGCTTTCTCCTCCCACCCCTCACTCTCTCTGTCAGGGTGTTTTCTCTGTTTAGCCCTGGCTGTCTTGGAACTCGGTCTAGACCTGGCCATGAACCCAGAGATAATCCACCTGACTTTGCCTCTCAAGTAAAAGCTTTCTTTCATCATCTGCCTTGGTCATGGTGCTTTGTCACTGCAATATAAAAGTAACAAAGACAGATAGAATAAAACTGGACACTGGAGCTGGGTGGTGGTGCATTTAATCCCTGCATTCAAGAGGCAGTGGCAGGCAAATCTCTGTGAGTTCGAGGACAGCTTGGTTTACAGAGCTAGTTCCAGGACAGTCAGAGATACACAGAGAAACCCTGTCTCAAAAAACCAAAACCAAACCAAACCAAACCAAACCAAAAAAAAAAAAAAACTGAAACAGAAAAAAAAAATCAGCTGGACACTGAATTTGAGACACATGTCATTAAGAACATTCTGACAGAGGCAGGCGGATTTCTGAGTTCGAGGCCAGCCTGGTCTACAGAGTGAGTTCCAGGACAGCCAGGGCTACACAGAGAAACCCTGACTCGAAAAAACCAAAAAAAAAAAAAAAAAAAAAAAAAAAAAGAACATTCTGACATCAGGTCAGTGGAACTACTAAGTAGATGAAGACACCTGTCACTGAGCCTGACAACCTGAGTCCTAAAAGTGTCAGGTTCAGTTCCAGGACAGCTAGGACTACACAGAGAAACCCTGTCTCGAAAAACCAAAAGAACAAAAAAAAGTGTCAGGTTCAACTTTTGGGCTCACTAAGCACATATCGTAGAAGGAGAGGATTGAATCCTACAAGTTGCCCTCTGATTTTGACATGTGTGGCCTGTGTGTTATATGCATGCACATATGCATTCACAGTCACATGGAAATAGGAAGAAAGAAAGAAGGAAGGAAGGAAGGAAGGAAGGAAGGAAGGAAGGAAGGAAGAAGAAAGAAAGAAAGAAAGAAAGAAAGAAAGAAAGAAAGAAAGAAGGAAGGCTTTAAACTTTTTAAAAATATATTCTGTCATCGTCATCAGACCCATGTGAAAGTTTTGTTCTTGGGTAAATTAAATACATTTTCTACCACTATTTTATCAAGAGGGAAATTGTACCATTACTCCAATGACAAGTTCCCTGTGTGACTGTATTTTGGGTAGGTCTGATTCTGATACCATCACAAGAATGATAGTGGAAAGAGCTACAGCATCTGAACAGGTCACAGTACCAGCACAGCTTCCCATAGACAGTCACCCTGCCCTAGAGCAGTTTCAACACATCTGTAATTTGAAAATTACTTTGAGGACTTGCCTTCAAGGTTCTAACTGTATCACTCAATTAAATTAATACAAAAGTTTTATAACCAAGAATTAAATTACTGTTTGAAGATTACAATAATACGCCGGGCAGCGGTGGCGCACGCCTTTAATCCCAGCACTTGGGAGGCAGAGGCAGGCAGATTTCTGAGTTCGTGGCCAGCCTGATCTACAGAGTGAGTTCCAGGACAGCCAGGACTACACAGAGAAACCCTATCTCGAAAAGGCAAAAAAAAAAAAAAAAAAAAAGATTACAATAATACAATCTTCTATTATAGTGACTACAATAGTGAGTTTTGAACACTAGACACTATTCTGAACAACTCATGCTTCATCTTCAAAACAGCTCTCTTGAATAGACAGCAATTACTGCTCTAATTTCACAAAGAATCTGAGGCCCTAGATGTTATAGACCTTTTTTGTGTTCACCAGGCACTCTGGTTTCTCAGTTCATATTCTTGTGGCCATGCAGAAACTGCTAAGTTCAACTCTTCGGTTTGCTCAATGTAATTATATTTCATGAGTTAGTAACCTTTTAAAACATTAATATTCTGCTTTCAAGTTGGTTGTTTTAACCTTCAAATAATAAATTGCTCATTAACAACAGCCAGTTTGGGGCTGGAGAGACGGCTCAGTGGTTAAGAGCACTGAGTGCTCTTCCAGAGGTCCTGAGTTCAATTCCCAGCAACCACATGGTGGCTCACAACCATTTATAATGGGATCTGATGCCCTTGTCTGAAGATAGCTACAGTGTACTCACATACATAAAATAAATAAATAAATCTTAAAAAAAAAAAAAAAAAACCAACCCAGCCAGTTTCCCACCAGCACCATCCTAAGAAGGTCAAAGAAATGCTCATACTGTAGCAGAGCCAAATGCTAACTACTTTTTACACAGCATGCCTAACTGCCAGCTTCCTGAAACACGGAGTTAGTTACAATATCAAGGATTTAGGAAACATAGGAACCATGTTTAAATACCAAGTCTAATAAGTGTGCTTAATTAAACCTCCCTTCATGTTGAATACCACACAGTTCTATTTTTAAGAGTAGTGATTAAATATTTTTATGATAATTCTGGAGTTAAGAGTCCCCAGTATCTTGGAGATCTTACACGTGAAATTACTAATTTCTACTTAATTTGGCTTTCACTGCTATATAATTAAAAAATGTCCCTTAAGCAATCAGCAGAGTCTTTTCAACATACTATATTGGTTATAGCTGTTCAAATGACACCTGTTTAAGTAGAAATCAAATCACTGCTTGATTGAAAGTGTTGGGTTGATGTTGTGATTAGAACTGTTTTGAATGAAACTATTTCTAAACAGAATGCCTACCGCTCCTGAGCATCTTTTAAAATCTGTTCTTTCAGGAGTCACTGAGATAGCTCAGTGGGAAAAAGCCACCAAGTCTGTCAACCTGAGTTCAATGCTTGAGATCCATAACGTAAAAGCAAAGAACTGACCAACATAATATCTTGAAGACTCTGCTGGTTGCATTCAGACTGTGTGTTTGAATACTGATTCCCACAGACCACTTGGGGCACTTGAACTGAAAGGGCACTTTCTCCAAGCCTGTCTGCAAATAATAAATGAGAATAGTTATTAACCTGAAACAAATAACAATGACTGCCATGGTTGGAGCCCAAGAAATAATAGATTTTACTAACAGGAAAAATAAAAGCCAGGCAGTGGTGGCGCATGCCTTTTATCCTAACTCTTGAGTTCAAGCCCAGCCTGATCTACAGAGCAAGTTCCAGGATAGTTACTATCCTGGATAGTATGCTACACAGAGAAACCCTGTATCAAAAAACCAACCAAGAGAAGGAAGGAAGGAAGGAAGGAAGGAAGGAAGGAAGGAAGGAAGGAAGGAAGGAAGGAAGGAGGCAGGCACACAGACAACTGGGGAATATTACTTAGTTCACTAGAAATGTATACATTGTAGCCACAGCCAAATCTCTGAAAGTTAAGATAGCCTGTGCCTTGTGATAACACACACTTCCTGTCAGGAAAGCTGTTTTGCCACCACTCTGAGCTTCCTCTCCAGGACCTCACCCCTTCCTCCAAGTTTTGTGTTAGATTTGCCTCCAAGAGGGATGATCCACAAAGCCACGTTTACCCAAGGCCAAATATACTTTTTCTGTCACTAAACTTGAAGATTTGTTTTCTCACCTGAACGGTAATACTTAAAAGGTTGTATAAGTACCCTGGCATCAGAAGTTTAGAAATAATATTTTAATGAGAATAGGCACTTATTAGAAAATTAGGCACTTGGTTATAGCCCAGCTGAAAAGTTACCATTCCTGCCACACCATCATTGATAACAAGTTGGGGACCTGGGGCAAGGGAAAACATGGAAATCATGGGAAATTGTCTGATAGACCACAGGGAACATCTATACTTAACAATAATTAAACCGTGGCTTAAGAATTCCAAGTATCCCTAAACTAATGAAAAGTCAAAAGCATAATTAAGTTGTAAATTAGCTCTTCAAAAGAAGGGCAGCTTGGATGCCCAATTAGCAAAAGAAAAGAGGCCTCACTGCATTTCCACTTTCCTGCAGGAAACAGGGTCACTAGGCCTTGTATTACATGAAGTTTACCCTTATAGGCTGGTTTGCTTATCCCATTCAGCACAAGAATCTTTGAGATTCACTGAGAAAGCAAGCTGAGTGTGAGAGAAAATTGATGGAGGCAGAAATAGACCACTGAGGAGTGCATAGGTAAAGTATTACTGCCAAGCAGTGTTTCACAAATGTTTATCTGCAGAAGTCAAAGGGTGTTGCTTGCTATTTTTTTAATTTTTTTATTTTGGAGATAAAGTTTCAATAGCCTAAGCTGGCCTCAAACTGGCTGCAGAGCATAGGGTGAACAGAACTTCCAGTCCTTCTACTTCTACCTTGAGAACCATCACATACCAAGTTTGTCTTGCAGGAGATTAAAAAGTCATTCTAAGCAAGGATTCTGCTGGCTAGGCTACATCCCAGGCCCCCAATACTCGTCTGACTGTACAACTTCTTTGGGACAAATGAGAATCACGGCTTAGACCTCCGTAATCTCATGTGGTGCTGGCTTGGAAACTCATAAATATTTTCAGCATTCAGAACTAGGAATGCAATTTAGTAATGACACACCTAACTCCAAAGGAGTCAGATTCCTTCCTTGAAGAATGAGACTATCCAAAACCAGGAGATTTATGGGGCCATGAAATAACTGAAAATGAAATTGGAAACAAACTAAAAAAAAAAAAAAAAAAAAAACCGAAAACAAACAAAAGCTGGGCGGTGGTGGCACACGCCTTTAATCCCAGCACTTGGGAGGCAAGGGCAGGTGGATTTCTGAGTTTGAGGCTAGCAGGGTCTACAGAGTGAGTTCCAGGACAGCCAGGGTTATACAGAGAAACCCTGTCTCGGGGGAAAAAAAAAAAAAAAAAAAACTGTATTCCCTGTATTTTATTTAGTTTGGGAGATTGGCCAAACATGGAATAAGAGATTTTCTTTTGGAAATATAGAATGATTTCATTATTTTAATACTTGGGACTCCTGGGATGAAAGCAAGAGAGCAGAGATAGATGTTTGCTAAATGCAACAGATAGGTGCTGCTGTGAGTCACAGCAGACTGGACAGGACAGAACGGGGTTACTGAAGAGGCTACGACCAAGGTTTAAGCATCAGAATTAGAAAACTGAATATCCTAAAAATGCTTGCTTCATCAAGAGAAGCTTTGATTTTTGACAGTTCCCAGAGTTTGTTTAATTAAAGAAGGCTAAAGATGATTTCTTCAGCAACCAGACATTGTTTCCAAAAAAATCAAACCCCAAACAGCATCAAATGACAGGGTGTTCATGTTCCTCATACAACGGTTCGAGGCGATGACTGGCTCAATGACAGAGGACATGTTTAAATGTGGGAGGTACTGGGTTCAAGCCCTAACATTACAATGAATAAATAACACAACAGGCATGGTAGAGCACACCTATAGTCCTAGCATTCGCAATGCTCAGGTAGGAGGGCTAGAGTATGAGTCAGACAAACAAACAAACTAGGCACAGTACTTTCTATAACTTTCTCCATATGCTTTATAAACCAGTTTTAAATGACTTAACAATGTCTAATACAAAATCAATATGGCATACATAGTTGCTACACTGTCATTTAGGGAATCAAAAAGATAAAAGTTTGTACCTGTTCAATGCAAACATTTTTTTTCCAATTATTTTCAATCTTCAGTTGAGTCTTCAGATGTAGAGCTGGTGACTACAGAAGACTGATAGTGTTTAAGCATTTAATAATCTTACTAATTTCATCACTTAGGAAATTTTAAAAGGGGAAAAAAAAAGTATAGTCCTGACCAGCAAAGTACTCACTGCAATTCCTACCAATCCTTCTGCTCAATCTCCCGTGTAGAAAACTCAAAATTCAATGAAGTTAAATGAATTAAGAACCATATGACATAATCAGGATCTGTTGTCGGGTTAGTTACTACCTCTGGCTAGGTGTCAGAATAGTTATACTGGGCAGGGAGGGGCTGAGTTCAATTCTCAGCACTGCTAAAAAATAAAAAAAAAATACAGTAAGTAAAATGTCAAAATTTTAGCTGGACCTAGTGTTTCAGGCAGAGCACCTGTAATCCCAGAATTCAGGAGGTGAAGCTAGGCAGATGGAAAGGTACAGCAGTCTGGGCTACATAAGACCCTGTTGCTATTAATTAAATGAGTTCTTCAAGTAGGGTATGGTGACACACCTGTTATCTTAACACTAGAGAGGTTGAGATAAAAGGATCCCGACACAGCTTAGGTTATAGAGTAAGTCTCTCTATAATTAACTAATTAAATAAAACAAAACAGGCCTTCAGCTAGACTACATATAGATTCACCAGTCCCTGGATCCAGTGTCCCTAATGGGCTCAGACCATAAGAGGTAAATCATAAACCTCCAATCTGGTCCCAGTTGAGAAACTGCTAGACTTAATCACTGGCGTAAGGTACTCCTGTAGCTCCAGCTACTTGGGAAGCTGAGTCAGGCAGTTCTCAAGTTCACCGCCTGCGCTTGCAGGCTCTAGATCAGCCTGAATAACTTAGTGAGACCCTATCTTTCTACCTTAAACTAAAAATCAGAGAGAAATAACGGGCATGTAGTTCAGTGGGAGAGGGCCTAATTTCAACTCCCGCTTTGAGAGTTAGGGGAACCCTAGCTAAGAAACATGGATGTTTTCTAAGTTGTAAATATGGGGCAAGACAACAGAAACGGAGGCAGAGCGAGAAAGCAGTTACAGCGTTTTAAAAGTCAGAAAGTTGTGGCCTGCCCTGAGTATCCTTTCCTTGGGACAAGTCTCTTAGCACCTGACTTACAGTCGTGTTCCTTGCCGGAGTTCCCTCCAGTGAAGACACAGCAGCGCCTTTGGAAGGCGATTGCTTCCAGATCAGCACCAACCTCCCGGAGCGAAGTTACTTTCCAAGTTCCTGGGGCTCCCAGGGCGCCCCCCTCAGCCTAAGTGATCGCATCGCGCAGTCTGGAGCGGTTGGAAACTCGGAAGTATTTTCGCAGGACCGCGCTGGGAACGAAACATTTTACCACAGCCCCAAACCGGGAACTCCAGCCTTGAGTGAACACTACTCCCGCTTATTTTTTAACGACGTCCGATGGTCGGACTGTAATTATTTATCTCCCACATAAATCAAGGTTCTGCTGACAAATCCGCGTGTTTCCACTACACTGAAGATTGCCCCCCCCCCCATCTCCTGGCCGTCGTCTCCAGATTCTTTTAAAATGCAAGATAAAATCTGACACTTCAATAAACCCGCCTTCAGAGGACACCTCCTAGGGGACCAATATCAGCAAGATTTGTGGCATCCCCTGGGCACACGTGGGGACAACTATTCCCTGCGCGGGCGCAGAGAAAGGACGCGGAACGCGGAGCAGTTATTTCCAGTCAGTGGACGCGATGGAGAGAGATGCCAAACGCACTTTCCTAGCCAGCTGAACTCCGCGGGCACCTAATCGTTGCCAGATGTGCGGCGCGCGCACCGAAGACATCCCGAGTCCCGGGAAAACAGCCGGCCTGCGGCAGTGTGACGTCTGGGACCGCGGAAGGGTCAACGGGCGAGGCAGAGGACCCGGGAGAGTGGCAAGCGCGACAAACTCACTCGGAAGAATGATGCTGCCTAACTCTCCTCCGCATGTTTTTTCTTTTTTTTTTTTTTTTTTTTTTTTTGGTTTTTTCGAGACAGGGTTTCTCTGTGTAGTCCGGGCTGTCCTGGAACTCGCTCGGTAGACCAGGCTGGCCTCGAACTCAGAAATCCGCCTGCCTCTGCCTCCCAAGTGCTGGGATTAAAGGCGTGCGCCACCACCGCCCGGCCTCCGCATGTTTTTTCAATTACAAAGCTGGAAACTGAAATTCGTAAACAACGACTTGGAATTTCTAAAGGACTGAGGAGACCGTCGGAAAGGAGAGCGCCTGAGCACTTCCCAACCCCAGCCTCGAGGGCTCCAGCTACGCCGCGCAGCAACCCTCGAGTCCAGGCGACCCAGGGGCGCCGGGCTGCACCTCCGCCGATCTTCCATGAACCCCAAAGCCGGCTGCCGCCCTACCTTTCATGGTGACCGAGGACACACTGCGCCCGGAGAAGTCACACCAGTGTCGCTCACTGTACGCCCATGGCAGCCTTCTGAGTTCCAACCCTAGCGCCCGGTTCCGCACTCTGCCTCTCCGGGCCGGCGCGCGCCGCTCACCCCGGGCGGGAGGCGCCGCTCCCCCTTGCGCCCCTCCCCCTGGCCGCCTGGCCGGCCGCGCCCACGCCCCTCCGCAACCTTCGCTCCGCCCTCGGAAGCTCTCTCGGCCTGAGGGCGGCTCGCACCCTTATGGGTCCCTCTTCCTCCAGCCAGACCTGCATTCTAGAGAAAACCGTACAACTCCTCTTGCGGGAAGCCCGCGCTTCACCCCTACGCGTGCGCGGAAGGTGCTGCTTGCTAGGCTTGTTTCTAGAACGCAGACCATCTGTAGAATGTTGGGCAGAAAGTTGAGGGACAGTGAGGCCACAGTATAGTCGTCCTTTTGTCCAGTCGTCCTCTGGGGGCATAGAGGTCCTTGAGATTCAAGTTGGTTGAAAAGTACCGTAGAACGCTCTAAGAACCTCGGATCACCACTAGACAGATATAGACCCTATAGAATACAGACAAGATTACAACTTTAAAGTTAGGATCTTCCAGAGATGGCTTGTTGTTTGTTTGTTTTAATTTTTCCAACACAACACCTCATTATGGCTAGAAAATTTATTCTACCACATCCCAAACCCCAACTATCAGGTTGACTCTTGTTTTAACACTATGGAAGGAGGCCTTGATGAGAGACTTCCTAAATTCCTTTAACAGTCACCAATCATGCGGGCTTAGGGGTCTATTTACTTAGGAAAGTTGGGTTGCTTTATTGCCTAACGACATAAACTGATGTGTGGGAAGGCGGGAGTAGAGAAACTCTCCTCCGCCATTCACTATATTACTAAAGAGCTCCAAAAACACTACTGGGTAGGGACAGAAGGTATTTAAATTGCTTAGACTTGGTAGCTCTAGGTAAGCAACCCACTAGTTCATCATAAATAGGGGCTGTCTTGCTCTAGCAAAAGGCAGTACCCAGAAATGAAATACATGCAAAACACCTCATACTTACTCTTCATTTTAAAATCTTTTTTTTTTTTTTTTTTTTACCATAAAGAAAAAAATCTGGACATTTCTAATGAAGAAAAAGAAACATTCACGTACTTTGAAGGCTATTCTCAAAGCCAGTCCACATCTCACCACCTTTTCTACTTCAGGGCTAGAGAAGGTCTGGGAGGAAGCTATTCTCAAGCTTTCCTAGTGTTGTGATTCTTTAATGCAGTTCCTGATGTTGCAGTGACCACCAGCCATAAAATTATTTTCCTTGCTACTTCATAACAGTAGAGAAAATTTGGTAAATTGTACTTAAAAGTTAATTTGTGTGCCCCAAAGGATGTTTCCAATAGCTCAGAGGTGGCCAGCTGATGTATTTCACTCAGTAACATGTTTGCTCATTGAAACACCAGCACTTGGCTCTAACATGCCCAGGATCACAGGTGAGGAGGCCACAACATCTGCCCTAACACTAGGAGTAATTGGGACCCCTAGGATCCAGGGACGCAGGAACCCCCACCCAGCCAGTGACTTGGATTCCTTCCTGTCTCAGCCTGCACCTGGAGCAGACCTGGGTGCTGGCTCTGCACCTACTCTTAAACACCCAGAGGTAGTCAGACTTCCAGGTGCTCTGAAACTCCCAGGATCACAGAATCATCACAGAAGCAGCTTGAGTCCTGAGATCACACACACACTCCGGAGCACTGGAGCTCTGACACACTCAAGATCAAGGTGAAGCCACAACATATTTCCCAACACCCAGCATAACTGGAACGCCCCCCCCCCATAGGAACCAGGGAAACACAAGCCCCAACCCAGCCAGAGGTACAGGATCCTTCCAGCTCACAGGATCACAAAGACACAGATAAACAGGTAGAAGCCCTTAAAGAGGTAACACAAAAATCCCTTAAAGAATTACAGAAAAACACAACCAAACAGGTGAAGGAATTGAACAAAACCATGCAGGATCTAAAAATGGAAATAGAAACAATGAATAAATCACAAAGGGAGACTACCCTGGAGATAGAAAACCTAGGAAAGAGATTAGGAGTCATAGATGCAAGCATCACCAACAGAATACAAGAGATAGAAGAGGGAATCTCAGGTGCAGAAGATACCATAGAAATCATTGACACAACAGTCAAAGAAAATGCAAAATGCAAAAAGTTCCTAACCCAAAACATCCAGGAAATCCAAGACACAATCAGAAGACCAAACCTAAGGATAATAAGTATAGAAGAGAGTGAAGATTCCCAACTTAAAGGGCCAGTAAATATCTTCAAAAAAATTATAGAGGAAAACTTCCCTAACCTAAAGAAAGAGATGTCCATAAACATACAAGAAGCCTACAGAACTCCAAATAGACTGGACCAGAAAAGAAATTCCTCCTGTCACATAAAAGTCAAAACACCAAATGCACAAAACAAAGAAAGAATATTAAAAGCAGTAAGGGAAAAAGGTCAAGTAACATATAAAGGCAGACCTATCAGAATTACATCAAACTTCTCATCAGAGACTATAAAAGCCAGATGATCCTGGGCAGATGTCATGCAGACCCTAAGAGAACACAAATGCCAGCCCAGGCTACTATACTCAGCAAAACTCTCAATTACCATAGATAGAGAAACCAAGATATTCCATGACAAAAACAAATTTCCACAGTACCTTTCCACAAATCCAGCCCTAAAAAAGGATAATAGAAGGAAAACTCCAACACAAGGAGTTAAACTGCACCCTAGAAAAAGCAAGAAAGTAATCTTTCAACAAACCTAAAATAAGATAGCCAAACATAATTCCACCTCTAACAACAAAAATAACAGGAAGTAACAATCATTATTCCTAGATATCGTCTAACATCAATGGACTTAATTCCCCAATAAGGAGACATAGACTAACAGTCTAGATATGTAAACAGAACCCAGCATTTTGCTGCTTACAGGAAAAGCACCTCAGTGACAAAGACAGACATGACCTCAGAGTAAAAGGTTGAAAACAATTTTCCAAGCAAATGGTCCCAAGAAAGAAGCTAGAGTAGTCATTCTAATAAAATTGATTTTCAACTAAAAGTTATCAAAAAAGATAGGAAGGACATTTCATACTAGTCAAAGGAAAAATCTACCAAGATGAACTCTCAATTCTGAACATCTATGCTCCAAATGCAAGGGCACCCACATTTGTAAAAGAAACTTTACTAAAGTTCAAAGCACACATTGTACCTCACACAATAAATAGTAGGAGACTTCACACCCCACTCTCATCAATGAACACATCATGGAAACAGAAACTAAACAGAGACACAGTGAAACTAACAGAAGTTATGAACCAAATGGATTTAACAGATATCTACAGAACATTTCATCCTAAAACAAAAGAATATACCTTATTCTCAGCACATCATGGTACCTTCTCCAAAATTGATCATATAATTGGTCACAAAACAGAGCTCAACAGATATAAGAAGATTGAAATAATCCTGCAGATTATTTCACAGACTAAGGCTGGTCTTCAATAACAACAAAAACAATGGAAAGTCAACATACATATGGAAGCTGAACAATACTCTACTCAATGATAACTTGGTCAAGGAAGAAATAAAGAAAGAAATTAAAGACTTTTTAGAATTTAATGAAAATGAAGGCACATAATACCAAAACTTATGGGACACAATGAAAGCAATGCTAAGAGGAAAACTCATAGCTCTGAGTGCCTGCAAAAAGAAGTGGAAAGAGCACATACTGACAGCTTGACAACACACCTGAAAGCTCTAGAACAAAAAGCAAGCACACCAAAGAGGAGTAGGGCAGGAAATAATCAAGCTCAGGGCTGAAATCAACCAAGTAGAAACAAAAAGAACTATACAAAGAATCAACAAAACCAGGAACAACAATATCAACCAACCAGACCCCCCAGAGCTCCCAGGGCCTAAACCACCAACCGAAGAGTAAACACGGAGGGACCCATGGCTCCAGCTGCATGTGTCGCAGAGGATGATGCTGTAGGGCATCAATGGGAGTCAAGACCCTTGGTCCTGTGAAGGCTCGATGCAGCAGTGTAGGGGAATGCCAGAGTGGGGAGGCAAGAGTGGGTAGATGGATGGGGGAACACCCTCATAGAAGCAGGAGAAAGGGAGATAGGATAGAGGGATTCAGGTGGGGAAAATTGGGAAAGGGGATAATATTTGAAATGTAATAAAAGAAAATAACAAAGAAGGAGGAGGAGGAGGAGGAGGAGGAGGAGGAGGAGGAGGAAGAGGAGGAGGAGGAGAAACACCAGCAGTCACAGAGGTGGAGGCAGGAGGCTCAGAACTTCATGGTCATCTCAGCTATAAAAACAGTTCAAGGATGTCTGAGACCCTGTCCCCCTCCAAAAGAAAAGAAAAGAAAAAGATATGTTCAAACCACATATCTGAAGGGATTAATATCCAGAATATATGAAGAACTCTTGTCAAAACTATAGAGATGGCTCAGTGGTTAAGAGCACATGCTGCTTTTGCACAACACCAGTTTTGAGCTCCACAAGATCCAGTTCTTCTGGCTTTGGCAGACAACCACATTCCAGTGTACATACCCACATAAAGAAACATGAATACACATAATTAAAAATGAACTAAATCTTTAAAGAAGACAAAAATTAACAACAAAAAAGAATTCTTGCCAGTCCCAGTGGCACAGGCCTGCAATCCCTTTTACTTTGGAGGCTGGGGTTAAGGCAGGAAGATTGCAAGTTCAAGTTAGCCTGTTCAATATAGTAAAATCCTATCTCAAACTGAGAGAGAGAGAGAGAGAGAGAGAGAGAGAGGAGAGAGAGAGAGAGAGAGAGAGAGAGTCAAATATAGTGGTTCACACTTTTAGTTCCAGCACTCAGGGAATGTTTTCTCCTAGAAATGTTCTCCATTTTCTAAATTTGGACACTCATGGCAAATCTGCTGCTGATTGCCTCTGGCACCCTGAGAAAAAAAATGGAACGGCCTAGACTCAGTTCTCATATGGGGCCAAAGATCAATATGCCTATTTGATACCAAAGAAGGTGCGGCTAGATGGCTGCCAGAAAGATTGATTAAAGAAACTGATACCTCCACAAAGCCAGACCCAATTGTAGATGAAATGGATAACAATTGAGATCCAGGGAAGAGAGATCTCCCTGAGAATTCCCTTCTTTTTCCTTTCCAGATAAAAAAGCCATCCCTGGTGTTCGCTGTTGGAGGCCCTGATCCTGATGCAAGCCTCAGGACTTGTACTACTCAGAACCTCGAGGGGCCATTGACATTGAACAGCGAGAGGTTGGCATCACTAATCTGGGAAAATCCCCTCATCTGCTTTTCCTTCAGCAAAGGGGACTCGGTGCAGCCCTCATGGAGGAATGCTGTTTTTACACTGACCACACTAGGGTAGTTCTACTCCTTCTCCCTTCCATCCTGGGCTCTGTGGTCAGTTCCCTTCTCGTTTTGGCTTTCCACCTTTGGGCCTTTAACAGGCTCACTGGCTTTGTAAAATTCAACTCCATCATCTCCTGTAGAATCTTGGGTCTGACAGCAGCGTTCAGACGACGATGATGGGAGTAGGTGATTGTCACGTTCCGCAGCAACCCCAGGGAGAGGCAGTGAGTCACCCCGATGACGGGAATAGTGTAGGGCCCGTTCCCCAGGGGCAACACCCAATGCAGCCGAAGAGGAGTGCGTGGTGCTGGGGACGGAAGCAGCCCACATAGCCTAAGACAGGGGGCTCACCCCTCCCTGGGAGACAGACGTGTGGCACAATCACTAGCCTAAGACAGGGACGTGCTAGACCACCCCTCTTCCCATTGTACAGAGAAAGGGGAGATGTTGGGGACCCTGGACCACCATCCCAGTTAATGAAAATTGTGAACTACCTTTATGAGAAACTGCCTCCTTTGGGAGAACCTGACCTTTGACCAAGGAAGAAGCTCCTGTCCTGTCAAGAGCCTAGCCCAGAAAACTACCTACTGTTCCAAGAGAACCTCAGGAAATTACCTGCTGTTCTGGAAAGATTAATCAGTACCAGATTAAGAAAAGACTTCCTCTGGTCTCAGGTACTTAAAGAACGTCTGGCATTTCCTGGGGCTAGATGGCCCTGGGCAAGGGAACTTTGGCCCCCTTTTCGTCCTTGCCGAAGACTATATATTGTAAATTGCTCCTCCATTAAAGTGAAGCCTTGACAAAGTTCTGTGCTTGACTTCCGTTTTCTCTCTCTTCACCTGTGTTTATTTTTCAGGTGAAGGTCCACCTCGACACTCCAGGAATAATCAGACCCGTGGGTCGGGTCAAGGGAACTGAGGGAGAAGGAATGCTGTAAGTTCAAGACCAGCCTGAGTACAGAATGAGACCTGTTTTAATAATAACAAAGGAGGCTGGGGAAATGGGGAGATTCAGTAGTTAAGAGACCTGTCTGTTCTTGCAAAGAAACCAGAGTAGGTTTCCAGCAGCCACATCAGGTGGCTGACAACTCCCTAGAATTCCAGTTCCAGGGCATCCAAGTCCTTTAGGCACTGCATGTGTATAATATGCCACACACACAAACTCATAAAAGTTGTTAAAAATATGAAACTGGGAGGCTGCAGATAAGCTACTAAGATTATCCCTAACATGTGTGAACACTGGGTTCAATATTTCATATTAGGAAAGAGAATGAAAAGAACAGATGTCTCCAAAGAAGGTATGCAAAGGGCTAATCAAGAGCTGAGCATATGGCACACCAGGTAAAAGCATTTGGTAAACATGACTGATGATCTGAATTTGACCATGTAAAAGCTGGATGCTGCCGTGAAAATCTGTGATCCCAGCACTCCTATGGAAAACAGAATCACTTGGAAGCTTGTTAGCCAACTATCCTGACATAAGCAGCCACAAAAAACAAGAGACTCTTGCCTCAAAGACACCCTAGAAAGGCTAGAACTGACTCCTGAAAGTTGTTCACCAACTTCCACATGAGTGTCTTAGTACACATACACCTACCCCACACAAAACTGACACAGGAAAGAGTGCTCACCATGACTAAGCTTCAGTAATATATAGCCCTATACAATGTCTACCCACAGTTTGAAAGTATCGAGGGGTGTTGTAGCAGGTCTTTGCTACTTGGTGGGTTCTTTCTTCTACCTTTTTCCACCCTTTCAACCCCCTAACACTACATAAGAGAGAAAAGAAAGGATAGAAGGGAAAGGAAAGAGATTCCTGAATCTAATTTCTTCCCCTTTGTTTCTTCTTTGATCACAATGACTAACAAACTGCAAACAACCCCCACCCCACCCCCATAGGATGTCACCTGACCAAGATTTCTCTTGTCAAGAGTTCTGGAGCAAAGGGAAGCTGAGGACTGAGTTGTGGCTCAGGGAGAGAAGAGAAAGTGTGGAAAAGAGCAGTGTGGTTAGAAAGGACTGGAGCATGCAGCTGACAGTGGTGTGACGTCCTCAGGGAGGGGGGAGGGCAGCAGGGTCTCTAGGATGGATGTTCACAAGCTCTAGAAACAGCAGACAAACTCTGCAATCGTGATGTGTTTTTAGACCCTGAATGAGGCATCCTCTCATCTAGCTCTCACCCTACCCTATGCTGCTGTTTCCTTTTTTACAGCTGAAAAAGCCCAGTCACCCTTGAGTCCTCCATTTCCTGCAGGCTTTACATCTTCATCTAATTCTGCTTCTACCTTTAAAGTGTATCTCAAGTTCCTGTGTGTAGTGTTTCACACCCATAATTTCAGCAGAAAGTTTTAGAGTTCAAGGCAGCCTGGGTTACAAGAGTGTATCTGAGACTAGCCTGTATGTAACTGTATAGCAAGAGCCTGTCTATACATACATAGTTGTCTCAAACTTCACTTCTTTCTTCTTAGCCCTTCTACCACCCAAAAAGACTACCACAGCACATGTGGATTGTTGCAATAACCCTACAAATGGTGTCCCTATGCCCACCCATGTACCCCCTGTTTAGCCCCAGGCTCCACAAAGGGCAGATAAGAAACCAGAAAACTGAATACTGCATCTCCTCAGCCACTGTGGGGCTGAGCCTGCAGACTCTGATGAAGAGGAGCTCACTGATGGAACATTTATAGGAGAGAAGCTGAGAACCCAGGCCTAGGGAGCAGAATAGAATGTTGGAGGAAAGAGTGCTACAGGGATCACAGCCATCTCTCCAACTCTGACAGCCTGTGCTTTCCTTCCAGCTGTCAGTCAGAGTGGTCCAGTGACTGTTATGGTTCCCATCACCTTCTGTTCAGCACTCATTTCTCTTTTCTCCTTATTTCTCCCTTTTTCAGCCAGGCAGTTTAGGTCTCCCCACACATTCCCATATATGGTGCTTTGACCTAGCATTCTACCTCCTAGAACAGTCTTTCTCCATCATGTTAGTACATTTTTCTGTGCTTGAATTTTTTTTTTTAAAAGACTCCTTTGTTCAGTAAACATAGCTTATATGATTCTGCTAATATACTCAAGATACATAGTTATGTGCTGTAGAGAGCCAAATTTAGGTCGATAGAGTAGCCACATCTAGAAATCGAGGTTAGAA